>JAMKCH010017493.1:0-31482 GCA_023653785.1 Ophioderma brevispina
GGTCAAAAATCAACCCGGCAAAATTTTCCTTCCCGAGGAGGAAAATAGGGCGTCACTTCCGCGGTAAACGCCATAGAACCACCTCCGTTCCGCGACAGTGCGCATGCAGGCGCGGAACGGAAATTGATATACCGCTTGATTACGATCGACGCTAGGCCTAACTACGTGTGGACGTGTAGACTGGAGAGATGAGGGCCCTGATTCGACGTTGCCTCACGATCTTATGTGACATCAAACCCTCTCTGACGTTCACAAACATTTAACACACCCGTCTAACCTATATTTTGGCCTCTGAATTTTGACTGTAAAATGTCAAAACCGACATCAATCCTACTATCACAGGTCCCGCCATATTTTTGTTGAAAAAGGCCACCCCACACTGCTTGTCCGGTGACCTCAGTGTATGACCTTTTGCCGGCAAAGTTTTTATGTGGAGTTGATCTACAGCAGCCAGGGAGTATTTACTCACCGGTAACAGCGCCCAATAGAAAACTGACCGTTATCCACCTTTTCCTTGCTCTTTCCCGGTAAGCGATTTACCGGTAAAATGCAGGAATCTTCAATAGAAACAAACACGCTTATAGGTGCTGGTGCAGTTGGGGGTTTGTGTGACCATGTTTGATCATATGTTACAATGGAGTGAGCAAAGTACATGGGGTCTTTTATCACATACATTATACAGTAGTTTGATGAGTGTCTCATTTTGCTGACATATTATATCTGTATCATATCTCCGTGGTAACCATCTGCCGAATGTGCACTCCGACCCCAATCTATAAAACAATAGTTTCCCGCATGGTAATTAGTACATTCAAGCTTTCGTCAGCTGTGAACAAGAAGAAAATAGGCCATTTAATGGACACTGGCACATTTTTGCTATAGGGGCACCCTCAATTTTGGACAAACTCAGTTTTTACATTTTGATTGGTTTTTACATGTTGTTCTCTCACACCTGAAATGGTAATCCTAAACATTGTCTCTGCAAGTTTCCATAATCAAGTAATTTCTGTAATAAACCACTCCAGAGTTGTTTTATTCCAATCACTTTAGGTGTACAACTGAAATTCAAGAAAATACACATCACCGTCAGTTTGGTCAATTTCTGCAGACTGGGGTTGATACCTCAAATGGCAGCGAGTATTCTGTGATGTGATGGGATTCTGCCGAGTGGGCACCCCTGTTAGGGACAAAACCGATTTAAAACTTGCATTACTGCTACACAACTGCTGCTGCTGCTTGCTGCTGCTACTACTACTACTACTTTTGTTTTGTCATTGCCTAAAGGTTCTCAATTTGGCATGTAAATATGACTAATAACTCACAATTTTTTAACTGAAAATGAAGGGAAAAGGCTGGAAATGTCCAACTTATATCGAATTTAACTATAGGGCCTTTCTAAGTGGCTATATAATACAAGTCCCAAGCTAGCCATTTCAGCTATTTGAGGATTTCTGTATTTTGCGCTGGAAATGTGTCTAGGGTCCCTTCAAAGATCCAAATCAATGAAAGCCTTTGTATTCTTTCTTGGTTTATAGACCACAATATTTAGATAGCTTTCAGAATAAATACAAAAGGTACAATAAATCTGGTTATTGGACTCTGTCTGGGTGAACATGATAATTATGTATCTTACATTCTGTCAACCTTGGGGGGTTTTCCTCACATCACCGAATATTCTTGACTAGATATCTGCATTACTCTACACCTTTATTCTCTGTACATGTAAAAAGAGTGAAAAAACGAGTGAATCTAATTCACTTGAAAAAGAGTGTAAACCTCACTCTCAAAATAGTTGCATTGTTGGTATAATCCCTCCAAAAGAGAGAAATCACTGGACTTTCCACTCCAAGAAGAGTGATAGTGACACCACTCTAAAATGTGTTGTCCTCCCTTTAACTCTTTAAAGAGTAGAAAGTCACTCCTTTTTGAGTGATATTTAGTAGAACGAGTGAAATAGTGAAATGTGCACTACAAGGAGTGGACGTTCAACTTTGCGTGAATGTCCCACTCTTTAGAGTTAAATGGAGGACAACACATTTTAGAGTGGTGTTCACGCTCACTCTTTTTTCACTCTTTTTGGAGTGAAAGTTCGTTGATTTCTCTCTTTTTAGAGTGAATTAGACCACACATGCAACTATTTGTGAGGGTTCACATGCACTCTTTTTCGAGTGAATTAAGATTCATCGTTTTTTCACTCTTTGTACATTTAGAGAGTTAATAACTACTAATAGTAATAGCTGGCTTTGGCCAGTTTGAACATTTGGCCTAGAGTTGCAAGGACATGATCTACTGGTCAGTAACGGCTGTAGATTGGAAAGTCAACCTTTGGCTCTTTAGGCCTGCTCCTTGCCCCTCGTGTGGTTATGTAGCACTTGTAACTTGCTTGTCAGAAGAAATTTGCACACTTGATGACTTGTGAACTTAGATAAAGGTTGGCCACTTCTCCTGTTTTTATTTTACTCCAGTGAATATTTTGAAACCTATCATGTCCACTTGAATGGAAGCATCAATATCCCTGGAAATGGGGCCCTTTCCCTTCTTGTTTTCGCTACTCTTGAGAAGTCCAGCGAGATTTATCGCCTCTAGTTTAGCATGGTTCTGCACCTGCGCATTAAATTACAATATGCACACTGCACAAGAAATTTTACACTGTGCGAATTAGATGTGCCTCCACAATTATATGGTGAATGAGGTAATTATATTCATAACCTGTAATTAATATTTATAATCAACACTAGACCCCATGATGCTCTATCATCCTAAAACCAAGTTAATTTGGCTGTTGGGTTGACGCAGCGTGGATTAATCACTGACAATATGCAAATGAGCCTTAATATTCCTCTTACTTATTTTGTTTTCCCCAAAATGTATCCTACTACTACAGAGATATTTTCCCTTTAGAATGTGGCATTTTTTACAATCCATCCCACATTAAAATCCATACTAAGTTGCACGGTTTTTTCATAATTGATAACACTTATTACATCAACTCGTCACCTTTGAGATATTATGCGATTTTAATTGCAGTTTGTAATATCATGAAACACCTACTAAGTGGTCATCACTAAGGTGCTAAGAATATTGCTTGCTCTATATGTCAAAGTAAAAATATTTATACCACATTGCAAGTACTTTGAAGATGCTCAGTTTTGTCTACTTAACCACAAGTTGCCCCGCATATTATGAATCATTTTCTAACCCATGAATTATGGATGATCTTGTAGGATACACATTGTGCTGGGTGTTAATCCTTATCCATGCTGTCAATTTTATGAGGGCTTAAAATTGACCCACCAAAATTCCATACCAAGGTATTGGCATATGTAGGCGCCCTTTAATCAATAGTGATGAACTTTATTTATTTGGGACATTTGTCATCTTCTCCCCCTCCCCTCATTATCCCCCTCCCCTCATGATCCCCTCCCCCTCACTTCCCCCTCCCCCTATGATCCCCCCCCCCCTCATTATCCCCTCCCCCTCATGATCCCCCTCTCCCTCATGATCCCCCTCTCCTCATATCCCCCTCTCCTCTGATCCCCCTCCCCCTCATGATCCCCCTCCCCATCATATCCCCCTCTTCTCCCTCATGATCCCCCTCTCCCTCATGATCCCCCCCCCTCTCCCTCATGATCCCCCCATCCCCTCCCATCCTTCCCCCTCATGATCCCCCTCTCACCCTCATGATCCCCCTCCCCCTCATGATCCCCCTCCCCCTCATGATCCCCCTCCCCCTCATGATCCCCCTCCCCCCATGACCCCCCGCTCCCTCATGATCCCCCTCTCCTCATGATCCCCCCCCTCCCCCTCCCCCTATGATCCCCCTCTCTCCCTCATGATCCCCCTCTTCCCTCATGATCCCCCCCTCATGATCCCCCTCCCCCTCATGATCCCCCTCCCCCTCATGACTCCCCCTCCATCCCCCTCCCCCTCATGATCCCCCTCGTCCCTCATGATCCCCCTTCCCCTCATGATCCCCCTCTCCCTCATGATCCCCCTCTCCCTCATGATCCCCCTCCCCCTCATGATCCCCCATCCCCCTCCCCCTCATGAACCCCCCCTCTCCCTCATTATCCCCCTCCCCTCATGATCCCCCTCCCCCTCATGATCCCCCTCTCCCTCATGATCCCCCCCCTCCCTCATGATCCCCCTCTCCCCCCATGATCCACCCCCTCCCCCTCATGATCCCCCTCCTCCCTCATGATCCCCCTCTCTCACTGTGTCAGCTTCATTATTTGTTTGTTTATGATTCCACTGGATATCGTCAAGAAAAGGTTCTTTGCAAAATTTTAGGTGATCGGATTGTTGCATTTGGTGTTATAAGCAAATTATTGATTCGGATGTTGCATTTGGATGTTATGAGCGAATTAGAAGGTATTCGCGCGGCCCCCCTAGGCCACTTTGTGTTATTTCTTCTGGTCTGTCCATTTACCGACAGAAAATTCAATTACCAATTTCTTCTTGAGTGATGAGACACCCATCTTTACTTAGGCCAATGGTTTGATAAAATCGCATTTTCTTTGAGGTGAATCAGGCGGACGAGGCTGGTGGGTCACTAAATGCCCCTTTTAAAGGGATATGCCATCGAAATACTAGAAAATTAAAAAATGTGGGAAATGCAATTTTTACTGTTAAATAAAAGGAATAAGGCGTATTAACCATTCCATACTACTACGTATGTTGGAACAAAAACACCAATAAGTTAAAAAATGAAAGTATTTGAAGAACTTTGTCAAACCGATCCCCACAAATAGACAAAGGTCAATAATATTTTGTGTCAAACTGTACGATCTTATGCCCAATCTTGTGCTTATAATCTGGGATATTCACTGGAAAGGCTTTTTACTCTCAGTCTGAATTTTGATACACATGATATAGAAATTACAGAAACCCTCAGGTAAAAAGTACAGCCTTGTCTTTATTACACATATTTTCAAGCCACCCACTTGCAGTTTTGTCAACAATACCGCATATGATTTTTTTAATGTTTCGGATCAGCAATGTGTTCTGGATATCATTAAAATCATTCTCAATAAATCATAGAGCTATTTCTAACTACAGTGGTGGTTGGAAGTTATTGACCTCTGCCAGGGGGATTTGAGGCTATCTAAGCTCTTTGTGAATCCAATTGAAATCATCTCTCAAGGCTTTTCCTATGCGGTTGTTTTTGATCACAATTTTTAAGTATACATTCACTCGACACCTGTGCAATTTGGTTAGCTGAAAAATAGCCAGCCCTCCTTGTTAATTTAGCATATTGATTCCATTTTTGTGAAACTTCCGTATCACTTACCTTGTTTCCATATGTTTATTTACTCATCCATTAATATCTTTTCCCCGATGAGGAGGTCTCTATTGGTAACCAATTAGAGAGAAAAATTTAATGTTTACCTATTACACATGACTGTCTCTATTATTGTCCTTTTAATTTTTTTTCCTTTTCTCTCTAGATAAAGGGTGCAACTTAAGTAAAAAAACGGCAGACAATTGTATTTTTCTGCGCATGTTTGTGGGATTGTAGGGAAAACTACCTGCCTCGTATAGTCGTAGAAATGAGATGGGGAACAAATTAACTAATAAATGTAAATAATAATACATTAACAAGCATGTTAGGGGGGAAAGTTTAATTATTCATTAGGTTAACAGTTATCTTTTCTTATTTAAACTATTACGATTCATTCATTTGTTTTCAGGGATTATCCTTCATTTGCATAAATTACTATTCATATTCTTTGTTTTCCAAAACAATAACCTGCACTACAAAAGGGATACGTTAGGGTGAAATTAAATTTTGCCTAAGATCCGTTCTAGTGAATAACCAGCCAATTTCACCTGACGTACAGGATGCATATAATAACTCATAAACGTTGAAATAGGTTGAAATTTTTAAATTATTCATTAGGTTTTCATGAGTTCTTTTCTTATTTAACCTAATTAATATTCATACCTTTGTTATGCTAGGGATTATCCTTCATTTGGCATATATTAATATTCATATCCTTTATCCAAAACGGAATAACGCAATACAAAGAGATACATTGGGGGAAACGATATTTCGCCCTAAGAGTGTTCTGAGTGAATAACAAAAGCCAATTTTGCCGTAACGTACGGGATAGCATATAAAATAACTACAACAATAACGAACCCCTTGGATGATCTTTGACCCCAAAATGACCCCCGAAAACGTGCCCACAAACCTCGTAGGCAAACTCACCAACATACCAAATTCATATCCATACGTCAAAGCACGGCACTTTACCCACCCAATACCATAACGACACCCTGGATACCATTGACCCCAAAATGACCCCTCAAAAATGACCACAAAACTCATATGGCGAAACTCTAACCACTGTTATCTGGCCTCCATTTTTCTGATTAAACTTTTAAATATTTTTTCCTCAATGTTGTATTCATTTTAGAAGAGATTTCTCACGGGAAAAAAACTTGTGTTTATTATAAAGAGAGAAAGGGAATACCCCTATTTGTTTTGTGCTAGCAACCTGTTTATATTGCACAATAGGGGAAGTTGGTAATTCCCCAAGGATGCTAAAACTTAGAAACTTGTTTATAGTGTTGAGATCAAAACTTGTAAGATCGGGACTTTCCCCATCGAGTTAATATCTGAAGTGATGTATTTCGGGTGATGAATTCGATTGTTCGCTAGTGATAGGTATGTTTATGCATGATGCGTTGTAAAGTGTCTTTTTTAGACTGGGATCCTTTGTGCCGTCCAGTAGATATTTTGGAGATTTTAGTTAAGTCTCCGCGGTCAGCAGTCGCATCAGCTAGTACATGTATGGTTATAGTAGTTTTTATCTATAATAATGGTATATTTTATCGTCACACACAGTGCCAGGATTTATATATGTTCAATTCCATGGAGCAGAGTGCTGGGTAATTCTTCTACTGTCAATCTTTGAAAGCCGAAAGTGCTGGGATCAAAGTAGGATTCCAAATTGTGGACAGATAGAAATCGTGGTGATTATCTTGGACAGATCTAATCGTTGGAATTATGTGTCTTGAGGGAAAGCTTGAATATTTAAATTTAACCTTGGTTCGTCTTGAACTTCTGGACCAAAGTTACCTTCAGGACTAAGAAGATTCCAATGGAATATTACGCGTGCGGATTTATAATTGTGACTTTGCATGCTGTTTTTTCATTTTGACGTCTGTTTCGTCTGTGAGACATATCCTCGTTGACTGCAACGCTTCTTGTTGACATTACTGTATTCTATTGAGGACAATAAGATTAACATCTTGTATGTAATTGTGTTAATTTTACTATATATATATGTTTTTGGACATACCAATTCTTGGACCAATTCCAAATCATTAAATCTGTTATAGTTATATAAAATTCAGATCACTTGTCACAAGGCTCATTTATTGGTTTTGAAAGGTTATTTCTGACCTTATGCGTACACTAACGTCCATAACACCACCACATACCAACTCATATCCATATGTCAAAGCACGGCCAGTTTACCCAATAACGACCCCTGAATGCCTTTGACCCCAAAATGACCCCCTCGAAAACTTGACCACAAAATTTTCGGTGAAACCCTACCACCATACCAAACTCATATCCATTCGTCAAAAGCAACGCCAATTTCCCCAAATGAATGATCCTTGCATAACCTTTGACCCCAAAATTACCCTTAAACGTGACTACAAAACCGTCGGTACGTCTAGCTCTACCACCATACGCAAGTCATATCCTTAGGTTCAGATGGCGAAACGCATAGCCGCCAACCCACCAAACAAACAATCAACAATTATTTTTTTTTTAGTACTATAAAAGTCAGGGTTTTTGTGTGTGTTTGAGAATAGGATTTTTGAGGGATCCCAATACTTATCGAAGTGAAATTTCCCCAAACTGGTGCATTATTGGGATTGATCATTACCCTCTGAACTTACCTAGTACTACTAATTTATTTTTGCTTAGTACCCCAAGAAATAAACATTCTTCTTTAATCAATACTTTGAACAATATAAAATGAAAACTAATTTTAAAACCTACATGAGAAACAAAAATCTACAACCTATATTTTTTCAGCAATATTTTCATTTCCCCTTCCCCCCCCATTTTGCACTTGCCAAATCAGTCCGTGTACAAAGTCTGTGGAAAATGAAACCATAAAATTAGAAATATATCAGAGATGCATTTTTGGAGAAAAAAAAATTGGTATGCATGTTTCTGTAACCATTACCCACATTTCAACCAATTTTCAGCATTATCATGCTTTCAGGTGTCCGATACACGATAATATCAGATCCTCCGCATGATAATGATAAAATTGGATGATTTGCGCCCAATATTTATTGGTCTCGCTATGAGTTTTAAAATATTGGCGCTCGACTGCATCTCGCCCAATATTTTAAAACTCATAGCGAGACCAATAAATTTGGGCTGAATCAATCCAATTTTATTACAAAATCTGTCCAGGATTCTGTGGCCGATAATACTACCTCCAATTGATCTGACAGGCGTAATGTATAGCATAACAAAACAGCTAGTAACCCATCCATACAAATATGAGCATTGATATCTTATTATTACACACACACTTCAATATGTTGATGTGATAGGAATCTGTATTCATTTCAGTATCATTTGACTTTTGATTTTTTTTCTATCACGTTCTTGCCACAATTGACATTTTAAAAGTTCCAAGTAGGATGTCAAACTGGATTAAATAAGTATTGTAGGTTTTCAAGAGTGACAAGTTTGACATTAAGCTCTGTTAGCACCCTAACCTGATACACATTTAGATACCACTTGACTCTCACCCAATTTAGCCTAATAACTAAATAGTATACTTCAAAGCACAGAATAGGAAACTGGCGAGTTAAAAAAGGGGCAAGTTAGAGAGTGGCGAGTTAAAATGGCAAGTTACCCCACAAGTTGTGTATTTCCATTATGTCCAATAGGCGAGTTACATTTTTCAAGGAAGTCTGATTAGTGAGTTAAAATATTTCAAAGAAGTCTGTGTGGCGAGTTAAAATTTTTCAAGGAATTCCATACGGCGAGTTAAAATTTTTCAAGGAAGTCCATGTGGTGAGTTAAACTATACTTGAAGTTTAATAATATCCTACTTGACTTGATTTGTTTCTGTAACTCGCCAGTGGGACTTGACAGTGTTTCTGTAACTTGCCTGCAGGACTAGATGGTGTTTCCGTAACTCACCAGCAGGACTAAATTGGGTTTCCGTAACTTGCCAGCAGAACTTAATGGTGTTTCTGTAACTTCCCAGCAGGACCAATCGGTGTTTCTGTAACTTGCCAACGGGATTTCACGGTGCTTCCATAACTCGCCAGCAGAACTTCTTGGTGTTTCCGTAATTCGCCTCCACGACTTCTTTGCAATTCAGCCTGACTTCAATGTTGGTAACTCACTATTTTAACTTAACATCTCATACTCACCCCTTTTTAACTCACCAAAACTTGATCTTTTTAAAGCAAGCAAAAAAATAATTTTGAGGAGTAAGACAAAGCAGAAAAGTTTTAATGTTGGATCATCACTACAGTGTCTGGACGATTTTGTTGAAAATTGAATGAGATGTGGGTAATGTGACGGACACATGCATGCCAATTTTCAATAATTTTTTCAAAGAAGATTGAAAGTACAATGGACTTGATGAAAACATCTCCCAAGGACTGAAAATCCAGGATGTAATTTTCCCAAAAACAAATGAACTTCGGTCATTCTTTTGTTGAAGAATTTTCTTGAAGATCCTATAAATAACACTTTGATGGTAAACCCCCGGCACTTTAACTAACTTTTATATTGCTTGCTAAAATTAGAATATCAAACTTTAATTTTGATCGATATTGACGTCACGCAAATTGATTTCAAACAAATAAAATAAATAAATAAAAAATAACACGTATCTTGTTGCCCGCCCCTCGATAGATTGCAAAAAAAAAAATAAAAACCCAAGTTTCCTGAAAGCAATCCTCCGCCATAATCAGATTTCAAATTGAAACTTTACGTGGCAAATTCTCATTTTGTTTTGCAATTTTCTTTTCCATTTGTCATTTTTTGTGTTGCTGTTGACACCCATTGCAATCACACTGTATCACCTGATAATTTAACACACAATGTGCACTTTCTAATACTCTAGAAACAATTTATTCGCTGTAAAGAATGTTCACGGATGGACAAGAATCCCTTTCAGCAGCAAAACATTTTCGTGAATTTCTTCTTATAAGCAGTGGTGGCATTAACACGGGGGTGGGGGGGGATGTTTCTGGGTTGCTAGCAGGATTTAGTAGAGTATTCATAAGGGGTTAAATAATTTAGGGTATTTGTCCCCTCTGGTCCCCCCTGTGTTCACTCTGCCTATGAAATAAAGCCACTTTAAAGAAGTTGACTCCAAATAAGTTTGTGAATTGAAACCTCTTCGTGAAAATTGATTGTGAGATGAGTATTGACGGGTATATCCACGTGAAGTGACATCACATTTGTGCAATCTAGCCCCATCGACTATGCAGACAGTATCAGGGTTGGTTATAAAAGTTCCAGTGGTGTAACCAGCTTTTTTTCGGGGGGGGGGGGGGAACATTATCTGACGGGGGTAACAATATATTAAAATTTGTTAGTATAGGATAGGCCCTATGTTGTTTTCAATGTAATTGGCGCATGTGCAGAAAAATCATTTTTGCAAGGGGGAAGGGGGGGGGGGAAGATTCCCCACAAGGGAAGGTGCTCCCTGCCTCAACCCTGGTTATGCCGTTGACCAGTTCATGTGATAGCTCACACTGCCAAGTGTTACCATCCATACTTCTCTAAAGAGGATGATTTTTACAATTTTTCTACTAGTTTTGTTTTGGAAAACACACTATGAAAGGATGTGAAAAGTTGACTATTTTCATTTTTGAGTGAAAATTTTAACCCCCCTCAAACAGGTTACATTGGAACGTAGGATATGATAGGGCTTGCTTACTGTATCCTAGTAACCAGTAGGGGAGAGTCGGGTAATCCATGAAAGCAGCGATTTCGTATATTGCGACAAGAGGGGACCAGGTTACCAACCCCTATGGTGTTAGGCTTTTCTTTGCGACTAATTGTCCCCGCCGACGAAGAGGGAGGGGACTAGGAAAATGGGCCCGTCCGTATGTCCGTCCGTATGTCCGTATGTCTGTAGTCCGGATGTCCTTGATAAAAATGTTAACCCTGGAACATTTGGGCATATCTTTTTTTCTGGATGTGCATAGAGTAGCCAAACTTTGGTATATTGTAGGGGGGGATACCACCTACTCACCATGTAATTCATTCCCCCAGGGTTCCTCCCGGGTCTGTCAGGGGGTAGGGGAAAAAAGGTCAATATTGCACAGAAAATGTCAGACATGGTACAATTTATCTGGAGTTCGTAAGGGCTACGAGGATGTTAATGGTGGAAATGAAGCAGGTTGATGAGTTCTAAACCTTGATTAGGAGTTCGGGTGTAAAATATGCTAATTAGTTACTAATTTGCATAATTATGAAATTGCCCCGCAAGGCCTGGAACAAGTTTTCTGGAGTTTGTAAGGTGTATAATGATAAAACTTGGGGAAGGAAGCTGGCTGAGAAGTTCTCGACTGATTAGATTTTGGGCGAATATTTTTTTAGTTCTAGTTGGTACATGTGGGTCATTCTTTTGGTTGCACAGCCTGTAAATTTCTTGGAAATAATGTGAAAATATGTAAAATTCATGTTTCGCCGCTTTCCAGAACCCCGTATGGGTCCCAATTTAAAATGTGATCACATGATTTTTTCAAAAATGGTTGCCCACATGAGTAAATTAGCATATTTTTACTAACTTTAGTGAATTTTCAGGGATTTTTGCATGCTGAATTTTAAGATTTCTTGAGTAATTTTCTTGAGTAACCATTATTTTTGGCGAGCCAGTGATGGCCAAAATTAAGGGTGGACTTTTTTGGGGTGATGCGTTTTAGTTGTCAATTAGTGAGGCGATATTCGGCGGGGACATGTTTTACACATCGCGTAAATCGAGTTCGCCTTGTTCAAAATGTAACTGACCCAATATGGAAATCTCGCACTTTCTCGCGAGAATGACAAAACTCACTTTTTAGTCAAAATGAATATTCGGAACAAATATTTCTGGATGACATATCACATCTACACGAAGAGAGAGAAAGGGGATTAATAGTTTAATAGGACTAGGGTTCGTTCACAATTAAAAACACGTATAACAGGGGGCACGTCCATGATGAAGTTTATTAAAGTAACGAGATTACAAAAATCACCTGGTTTGGGTAATCCCGAACGGCACGTTTCCATGGCAACATAAATAGGGTGTCCATTATTTCTACATAATTTGAAAAACTTCATATCCCAAGCTTTTCAAATACATTATTAGCATAACGTTATGTTGCGAGAAACAAAAAAAAAAAAAGATCCCCAAGTGCTGCCATTGAAAAAAACATGTTCGGTATACCGTGAGGGTCGGGTAGTCGCGACGGCGACCATTTTTTGTTTTGATCATAACTTCTTTTTTAACAGGTTTGAGTTAAGAAAAAACATGTGTATAGTTGGAGTTTTGCTTACACTTTTTATTGATATGGTTATCTTTACCAAACATTGTTTTACCATGGACTTATTGGCTTCAATCGAATGGTGTTCGGCATTACCAGACTTACCCCTACTACCTGTCCCAGGGCCGGGTTGTGGACATCTAAACCGTCCCCCATCGGGTTTCTAAGGAATACGATGAGGAGGGTAGCTGGTTACCCTGGTAGAACTAAAAAGAAGATCTACCTACAAGGGTTTCGGCTCTGGAGAGCTAATGGCGGCCATCCAGCACATTGATGTCAGAAAGGGCATCCGGTCAATTATTTTTTGCTCCAATGAATCCTCACACAGCAGTATTGCTGTTAATACGAGGTGAATCTGGCCACCCCCGTTAACAGGGAAAAAAACAGATTTTTACTACTACTACTACTACATTTGTGTTGAAAACTGAGGAAAGATAAATCATTGATTTCTTGGAAGATTATGTAGTTATTCCAATCATCCAATTTTGAAACTGCTACCAAAATACTTGATTTTAGTTTCATTCATAGCCTTTTCTGAATGTAGGTGAGATTGGCAGATGAATCTCCAAATCAGGCTGACTTGGCGCGATCGATTTTATGCTTTTAGCGTAATATGTTGTTTGTGTGGCCAAAGGGTCAAGGCAAGTAGTGCAAGAGCTGAGCCCTTGGTTACAAGCAGTCTCTTCTGAATGCCTTTATCAAAATCATATGTAAAAAGACTTTAGTCCATAAATAGCTATAAATAGTAGTGTGCATACAAAAACTTAAGCTGAAAATTTCTTTTACTGGAAACAGGTTTTTGAGGTGAATTGCTTGAACCTACCATAAGTAGGCATATATTTAAATTTACAAATGGCTTAAGTTTATCTCTTTCAACTGATCTCGTAAACCATGTTACATGATGGTACTTATTCAAAGGCAATATAATCCATACAGCAGTTGCGCTGTATACAAATGAAAGACATATAATGAGAGCACTGATAACCAAATTTGACATTTTCATGCATGATGTACAACAAATGGTTAAAGTAAAGTTGGTCCTATGCTTGTCATTTAGAAATGGAATATCAGGGGAAAAATTGAGAAGCTCTGTCCAATTGTGAAGACCCAATTTCATTTGTTCAGATCCACAAAAGTGTATTGGAAACCAGTTACACCACGGGCAATTACAATTAGTATCATTTCCCATGCTTCTATTTTTCTGCGTCATTGAGAAATGAGATCAAGTCAGATGGCAATTAAATTGTTTAATCACAAAAGAAATGCATACTGTTGTGGTCAAAATATTGTTCTAAGATTAGAAGCGTTTTGCCTTAGGCTTTTGAAATAAAGTTACATGTCTGGGTTTATACCCGGACTTATTATGTTACTGATGTATAGTGGGTACTTTTCATGAATTAAAGTTTCATCAATTTTGCTGTTGGTTTATTGTACAGTTTCAAACAGTTACACATTAAACCCTGTGGCTGGTATTCTCAAAGGGAGTCTAACTTTAGACCCAGGTTTAAACTTTAGACCCAGGTTTAAACTTTAGACCCAGGTTTAAACTTTAGACCCAGGTTTAAACTTTAGACCCAGGTTTAAACTTTAGACCCAGGTTTAAACTTTAGACCCAGGTTTAAACCAGTGTTAGTCCTACATGAGTGGACCTTCTTTCAACATACTGTAAAAGTTTTATGTAATAGGTGAGAAAATTCCTCATGGATGAGTTTGAACGGGTGTTTCAAAACGGTGACCCACTTCTTTCTGACACACTTGACCATGTGGTTTATTCTGTTAAGATTTCCGAATTCATAGTGTGTCAGAAAAAAGTGAGTCACCTTACGGAAACTTCCAGTTTTAGCAACCCATCCACAAGGAATTTTCTCATCTGTTAAATCACACTTTCAGAGTTTGGTGACAGAAAAAGGTCCATTCGTGAAGCAAATTCAAGTGAAACTTTAAAATAATTTTGGATTACAGGGGTCGGGCTAGCGCAGTGGGTCTTCCCTCACTTTGCACCACTGTGGTCCCAAGTTCAACCCTCAGTCGGGCCTGCAATTTCATGTGCGTTTGGTTTCCAATCCATACTCGGCCTCACAGGTTTTCTCCAGGTACTCTGGTTTCCTCCTGCTTCTAAAACTGGGTTTTCTTCCCTAAATAAACGTGTATGTGATAGTAAAATGAATTGAAATAAAGTATCTTCATAACACTAAAATGACACGATAGTGTTGATGTGTCATTAAATACTAATACCTCCTCCTCATCATTTTGGATTACTGTCAGAAGTTATTAATTGAATGTATTATAAGTTTAGGATTCGTATCATTGTAATTACTACAGAATTCCATTTTCAATTCCACAAAGTTAGTGTTGTATTTCATGGAGTATAATAATTTTGGTTGAGGATCTGTCTATAAATCCCAAACAACTCTACGATCAAACGAATGTGTATAGCTGATATCTGTTCATGTTGGGGTTTGGTTAGCATTTCTATATTCTAGGCATGGACAAGGTTGTGTTCATTTCACTCACCCAAACAAATTGTTTAGCCTTGAATACTTGATGACTTAGAACAGATCCTTAAACATTAGTGTTCATCTATGGTTAAATTGTAATGTGATATAACAAAAATGAAATATACATTTACATGTTGTTAAAGGACCGCAATACAAGGAGTCAAATGAAGTAAAAAAAACTTGGTGGATGTGAATTTCATACTCTGATAATCAATGTCTTGTATGGTGAGCACCAAGAAGCTTTTTGGGAACTTTTTATGCCATTTCTTCTGCTTTTTCACTCCTACACCATGTCAACAGATCTTTGTTGAGTGGTTCCCCCGGGCTGTATGTCACTTGTCAAACCCTAACAACCATCTTTTCCTACTACTCTTGTAACGGAATGCGTTCACTTTCATGTAATAGAATGCTTAAACTTAATTAAGTGACATGAAGCTAAACAGAAATATGACAAAGTTGTATGATAGAAATGAGGATTTGATATGATTTAGGATTTGATATGATTGGTTTTAAATTTAGTTACGGCCAGTGACATTTGTGGATTTAAAGGAGTCTATTGGGGTTTTTAAAAGCACTATTTAGAGAAATTCAAAAGTCCACATCTCATCCAGTTTTATGTGTCCTTTGTCCTGCCTTGCTGTCTGCTTGCAGATCGATACATTTTTTGGTAATGTTTGAGTTTCCGGTACCAATCACTCCCTTCTGTCGGGTACCCATGCTGTTCGAGAATTTTAAAAACACTCCTTTTCGACGTTTTTGTTTTAAAAAATGCCCTTTTTTGTGAAAAATCGCGAATTATTAGGGCAAAATATACCCCCTTTTTTCGCGAAATGCATGATTTTTAATTTACACCCTTTTCAAACAAAACACGAACTATTGTAAATACAGTCAACGACACAAAAATAAACGAAATCACAAAATATATCAGTATAGCCCATCTGTCCGTCAGCTGCAAATTGATGATGATTCTTTGTTGATGGGATCCATTCCAAATCACGGACAAATATAACTTTATTATACAGGTTTTTTTCTGCGACGGTTGTCCACGGTGTGACCCCCCCTACTACCCCTTTCAAAATTTCGCGTATTTCCAATGACAAAAGGACCTTTTTTTTTATTTCGCGCAAAATAAAATTCGCGAAATTGATCGAGGAAAACACCCTTTTTTCGTGATCCTAGGAAGGGAGCATGGGTACCGCGACATAAGAAAGTGATTGTACCGTGTTTGAGTGTTTTTGTGTGTCTGGGGTAAAATTATTAACCCTACACTCACTGGTACTCATATTTTTTTAACACTTGTACCAAGTGTGAAGCTAATCAATGAATGATAGAACAGTGTTATACGCTACTGTGTGAACCATTTGCACAATAATCACAAGGCTTATTTGCATATTTTAAACTTTGTCCATCAACTGAAATTGTCAGTATCTTGTACTCTGTCAAAAATCAAATGTTCATCTGGAGTCAAAGGTCATCCATATATTTATGTTAATTACCCCTTGTCCCCAAGGTATGTGAACTCCTTCATCACAGACTTCCAACCTCATCACCCATCTTTCCTCCTGTTCCCCACACATCCTCCAGCTTCCTCTGCATCTTCCGCACATAAAACTCTTGCTCCTCTTTGCTCTCATACAAACTCCTCACTTCGCTCTAACCACTACTTCTGGTATATCTCATCTTCCTCATCGCCCACTTAATCCATCAACTTCCTCGTACCTATCAATGCCTTCCTCCAAGTCTCAAAACACATTACAACTTTTTCCCTTTACCTCGTATTCTCTTCAACCTCCTACCAACCTCCTCAACATAAACACTGCATCTATCGTACTCTTCCCTGGCATGAACCCAATTGCATCTCAATATCTCATCCACTTCACTATCTTCTGAATCCATCTCTAGAACCACCCTCCACAATTTTCATTGCATCTCCTAACACTCACCCCCTATAGTCACGCACAACCAATTGCATCCCCTTTCCCTTTAAATTGGAACTACCACACTCCACTTCCCACTCCTCCCTTCTCCCTCCTCCATCTAACACTCTCCTGGACACAACTACGCCGTACCTCCAATCATCCCTCCCCCCTCCCGCTCTCTCCCCCTCCCCACCCTCCTCCTCAGCAACACCTCTGAGGGGCCACTGCCTTTTCCTTTTTGTGGCCGCCACTATAGCTGGCAGGACCACTTAGCAACCATTATGCGTGTGTACTGTGTGGATGTGTGTGTGGATGTGTGTCAAAAATTGTTAAGTTTTTTTTAATTGACCTCAATTGAAAAGTTTAACTTCAATTGGACCAAACTCTGTCATAGGTGCAAATGGGATCCGTCATTGTTGATGAGTCAGGTCATGTGGACGGTGTCAAAGGTCATGTGAGGTCAAGTTGAAAAATTGGGGCTCAAATGTAAATTCATTCATCGAAATTGAAAACTTGAAAGTTCATTGGAACCAACTTTTGTCATAGGTGCACATTGCGATCCCTCATATGTTGATGAGATCAAAGGTACGTGCTAGGGTTGAAGGTCATGGGGCGGCCCCAGCTTATATTCTTTGAAATATTCGAGCGCGAAAGCCGAGAAACGCGAATGTTTTGTCATTTCTCTTATTGCCTTCACCTCCTCTTCCCGCCTGACCCCTCTCGACGGCCCTTGTCCACCACATCAGCCTCTACCTTCTGACCTAACTCATTCTCTCTCCTCAGTCTGATTCTTTCCAGAATTCTCTTTCCAGACTCACTCTATCTCCCTCACTGAAATTCAACTTTTCCATCACTTCCTCTCATACCCTTCCCAGTGCTGCTGTAAGGCAAGTTTTTGTTGGCAATACAGACTCAACTAGATACATGTTAAATATTATATATGTCTGAATATTGTTTTGGTAACATAGAATTCCTTTAAGGTTACCTTCATCAGTATGGCGTCTCATATGTAATTCATAACATCATATCCAATCACATAGTTTGAGTTTGTTTTCATGTAAATGAATTCACATCATGAAGTCCGCTTTTCTGCCCTCGCGTCAAAAGAAGGTAACCAATAACGCATGTTCCTTGATCATCTCTTTCACTTGAATAACAAAACCTGGACTTAAGTGCATTCTGGTATTCTGGAGCGGTGCTTTTTGAGGCCGGGGGAGGAACTCAAGTTTGAGTTGGGTAGGGATGTGCCTCCACAAATATAAAGTGGAACCCATACTCTTCCAGAAAAAATATCTACTTAGAACAATTTTTGTTAACCTTTTTTGTGTTGCCTGCTTTAGCAGGAAAACACATTGGGATAGCTTTTCGGCTGTGAGCTGTGGCCATAAACAAAGGTTAACAATTGGTAATTTCTCAGACACGCATTGACTGGTAAACTTCATAGTTGGTCAGAAGAAACACTGGCCCAAGACTCATATGTGGCTTAAACAAAGTGACCTTTGATGACCCCCTATGTGAACTTTGACCCCATTTTGTGAAAATCTATGAAAGGACATTTCTTTGGCATATAAGGTACTATGGCCACCAATGTTACTCAAAAGGAACCACTGGCCAAGACTTAATGTGGAATATACATAGATTGACATTTGATGACCCCCTATGTGACCTTTGACCCAATTTAATTTAAATCAAAGGTTAACAATTGATCATTTCGCATGTATCTGTTCACCGATTAACTTCATACTTGGCAGAAGAACCACTGGCTCAAGGCTCATATGTGGTGAAAACAGGTTGACCTCTGACCCCAAAGTGAACTTTGACCCAATTTTTTCAAATCTATAACAACATTTCTCACAGTGTGCATGTAACTTACTAAAAATTTCATGTCAAATTTTACCAAGGAAAAAATTAAAAAAAGCAATCAAGGGTTCTCTCAGTGCAGCCCCTTAAATAAAATGTAAGGGGGCATTTCATGAACTGCAATACATCACCTGTATTATTGTATAGAGATAGTTGCTGACTCAGGGAGCAATGCATTTCCCGGTAGCTTGAGGCAATTGATACAATTTGGTATGTTCAGCATCAAGTCCAACTGTCAAATGTGCCATAACGTAATAACCTGTGCCGGAATGAACTTGATCTAGGTGTAATGTACTCCTGTACAAGAATTCCCCCTTCCCTGCCTCATGATAAAGTGATAATAAATGTTAGGGGCTATTATTTGATAAGTGCCTGAGAGGGAGGGGAGAGACCTCATTGTGAACTAATCAAGAATAGCAGAGATGCATGTCACCTCTTAAACAGGTGAAGTATGGCTGTGTATGGACTATCCTACTCAATATTCCCTCAAAATCACAGGTGAAAAACTTACTGGCAACTGCATGGGAATACTAGAAGTAATATATTAGGAAGCTCCCTCCCTATTCACTCTGTGCTAAATTTGTATGTGTGCATCGGTTGGTGTATCATAACTTTGGGTTCAAACTACATTTTAAAAAAAAAAAAGTATGTTATTTTTGATACATTGGTGTATTCTTATTGCATACTATATTCCTCATACTATTTTACCAATTACTCTTTCTGTATTAGACAGAAATTCTGAACTTTGGAACTGTAAATTACCAGTTACTGTTCCAAAAGGACCACTGGCATATCCAGACCTTGGTTTTTGAGGGGGACCCCATGGGGCGGAAGGACCTCTAATAGCCGAAAATAGGCGGGTTTTGCATACTTTGGCATGAACCCGAAAGCACCCAAGATACATCACTGAGGACATTGGCGTAACCAGCATTTTGTTTTGCGGGGGGGGGACCTATATTTTCAGGGGAGAGGGAGAGCATATATTAAAGTTTTTTAGTACAGTATAGGCCATTGTGTTTTTCACTGTAATTTGGTGCGTGTGGCGAAAATCACTCATTCCTGGGGGTGGGGGGAGATTCCCCCTGCCCCCTTCTCCCAGCCAGGGGCGTAACCTGACCTGAGCCTCCAGGGAGGCAAGACTCAAGAAGTTTCCAGATTTTTCAGATGCCAATTTTTCCGGCTCCCTGCGCTAGCCGGGTAGACCCATATTTTTTCCAGTCTGTTCAAAATTCTGAAGAGTGGGAGCAACCTTCTCTCCTCCCTTTCTCTTCTTCCATCTTTCATTTTCTCTTCTTCCCTCTTTTACTTTCTCTTTTTCCCCTTCTTCTCTTTCCCCCCTTTTTTTCCTTTTATCCTTCCTTCTCCCTTTTTTCCTTCCATTTTTGGCTCCCCTTCCCGATTTTTTGTGTTGGGGGCGGGGGCAGTGCCCAACCAGCCCCCTCCCCCCCCACTGGTTACGCCACTGCTCCCAGCCAGGGTGATCTTGCAAGATTAAACTTGCAGTATTTTGTTAACATTTGTCACCAACTACTCCACTAGGTATGAGTATAAATGATATAAAATGTCTATACTAATTACATTTTAAAGTCATGAATTTTTCAAGAGATGACTGAATATTTGGTGTCCGATTGCTTTAAAATTATTAGCAGGTGGGATGGGATCATTGCTAGACTCTAGCATTCCTCCTTTCCCGGTATATTTTGTTGCTTTTGCATTTTTTTTTACATTAAACATTTACATTTTGCTTCCAGCGTACAGGATCGTGTTTGCCTTCTTCTCTTCTGGAAATGGCAAGATTGGCTTATATCTCAATTAAATTGGAATGTGAGATAAGTCAACGTTGGAGGGTTTCCGCTTTGTAGATATTGACTTCAAGGGCATTGCGCTCTGAAAATTAAAGCAAATGTTTTTTCTTACATCTTGTTTAATTCCATTTAATAAGTGTATTGTGGGATAAATCGTTGGCAGTGGTAGTATATAATGGTATATGGTGTGAAAAAGAAAAGTAAGTTCCTGAAAAAAAAGGGGTTTGAAAGTGATATTAATTTCTTCTTATGACATAGTGTCACTAAAATTTTAATTTTATTTTTATCCTTATATATTTTAAAGGTGAATTTATGGTCTTAAAATGTAGCTCTGAGGTAATTCAAAGGGTGTTGAATGTGTGTTTATATGTATGTTTGTCTGTCTGTGTGTTTGGCTCTCTGGACTTGAAAACCAAAGAGCTCCAAAGCATATAACAGAGGGAAGGGAATGGCATTTCATGCTCTGAAAAATGTATCAAATGGAATCATATTTTTTTAAAAAGTAAAAATTGCAAAAGTTTTCATACTATAATTAAATTTTTTGTATTATAGATTGGGAGGGCCTTATATGCATGATTCTAGCAGAATCTACGACAAAGCGAAACTCAATTCAATGCACGCGAGGATCAAGTAAATGATACAACCCGAGAATGTAAATTGGTAAATATTATATAGAAGCTCGGAGAAACTGGCGAGCACAGAACTAAATAAAGATGAAAAATACACGGTCTCAAACCCGGAGCCTCTCGCTTTCTAGGCGCGAGAAATACCACCGGGCCACAGAGGACTGTGCCAACGCGGATACCAGTGAACGAGCACTAATGTATTTCAGTCTTTATTTCAGAGTTTCAAGCGGCCGTAATTATTTTTTTTGTATTATAGAATGGGAGGGCCTTATATGCATGATTCTAGCAGAATCTATGACAAAGCGAAACTCAATTCAATGCACGCGAGGATCAAGTAAATGATGCAACCCGAGAAAGTAAATTGGTAAATATTATATAGAAGCTCGGAGAAACTGGCGAGCACAGAACTAAATAAAGACGAAAAATACACGGGTCTCAAACCCGGAGCCTCTCACTTTCTAGGCGCGAGAAATACCACCGTAATTAAATTTTTCAGAAATTTACAAAATTGGTATAACTTCTCGGTGTTATACTAGCCATTGTGTGTTTTGTACAGGGCAAATATAAATTTTGCTTGTGGCACATTGGTTCATATTTAGTGTCATTTCAAGTAGAGCAAAAATAGCTTTAACCCATCATTGAATTCTGAATTTGAGTGTCATTGTCAAGTGGCTTCACTTCATATACTTGAATGGCATTGAGCATACGGAAGAATTTCCAATTTTCTTTTCATATATTTTGCCTGATGTAAACTTCCTTGATCAAGTTGTTGGAGAGCTTGGGTTTGTAATATATACCCTGGTATTTGTATTCTTGGAAAATGAAAACACACACACAAACAAATACACACACAAACAAATACACACACAAACAAACACACACACAAACAAATACACACACAAATAACTTTGTATCATCTTTACTTCCGAGAACATCAAAAGAACCGTGTCCTCGGTCAAAAAGGCAAACACAGAATAAAGTGCATTGTTACTTCCAAGGACAAAAGAATTCTTCCGAGGACTATTGTTAAGAAGAATTTCTTTTGTGTTAGGTCCTTGGAGATATATATGATACAAGAACACACACACACTCATGTGCGCATGCACACACACACACAGAAGCAGAATATTTACTGCAGATAGTAGTCAACATTCCTAAGACATGGGAACCCATTCTGAATGAAAAAAAAATAACACAAACCATGGATACTCGTACTAAAGTATCTCTCGTACTAAAGTATCTGTGTTCGTGTTAACCATTTAGCTTACAATTAAGACCTATTTGGATTGCAAAATAAAAACAATTTCTAATGACTGGTATAAGCCTACACAACATTGAAACTGCCTTGCTATTTTGACAGCATAGAATCAGCAAGGTATAAAGGAGCAAAGGGCTATGTGTTGAGATATTTTGACTACAAAGCCTATATACCAGCCTGGCAGAACTTGGGCAGAGCTTATATGATTATGAACCTGATTTTGTTGTAAAACTACAGTCTCAGGAACTGATTTCTGTCACAAAATGAGGGTCCTGGGAACTGAAATTTTGAGGAAATTTAAGTATGAATGCAACCAAAATTGGAGAAAAAAATTGAGCTTATGAAGCTAAAAATGCCAACATTTTCCAGAAGATTTTGATGGAAAGTGATAAATGAAGTGTTTTACTGGAAAAGGTTGCTACAGAATAGGATCTTGCTTCAACTGGGGTCTCAGAAATTGAAATATATATTAATATATCATTGAAATATATATATATAAATTAGAGAATAAAGGTGTAATTTTGGGAACTGGTACTCGCTTGAAACCAAGGCGATGCCATTATTTTAAGTGGAAGAATGAGGCTGGAGGCCGAATTCTACGCAAAAATGATGGCATCACCAGTTTCAATTCTTCGCAAAAGGTACTGAAGTCCCAAAAAATCATCCTTTATTTCAGTCTTAAACGATTATAATTCAAAGGTCATCTTTAACCTAATTCAGTTCTCCTATGGCTCAAAATACAACAAGAAAGGACTGCCACTACCCAGTGAGGAAAAAAATCGAAACAACCCAATCGACACAAAGAATATATTACACGATGGGCGCATCATCCTCCAATAACAATAATATGCATTGCGTAATACCCGGTTTAAATTTGTTTTGAATGAACCCATGCGAGGGGAAAAGGAACAAAATGATTCTCCAGATGTTAAGAAGTTATCATCGAGACGACGAAGAGGTTAAAGATGTTCACGCATAACCATCTTGAACAAAACTCACTGGCACAGATGGGGTGCTCGCCCACATACCCTAAGATCGACGGCACTTGCCCTGTGCTACTCCATGGAAGAGTATGCCTTGCTCTGTATGGTAAAGATCAACCCATGCCAAGACAGCTTGATTCAGCGCCTAAATGCCTCCTGACAGCTTATCACAGGATGCATCAGTACAAACCCAACGGAAAACTTATCATCCTAGAGGAATTGCTCAACCAGACATTCGTCGAAGCGTGCGAGCATGCAGAGCGTAGTTGCCAATTATCTAATGTGAAGCACCCTATTGTCTGGACAGATACATGTTGCCAACCGCCTTAAATCCAGAGGAGTTTCTTATGCAAAGTCCAATCGCTTGAAAAGTCTCTAAGGAGGTAAAGAGGAGTCGCCTGTGGAAAGAAAGACTGTGCCATCAAACCAAGTAACATCTATCGGTATTGAAACCTGTGAGCATTCTCCCACCCCTGGAAACTGACTGCCGAATGGGCCTGAATGGCGATGCCTCAACCAGATGAGAACCGAACTGGCCGATCTAAGGTTCCTGCAGAAGTGGGGCTATCTGGAAGCGATCAGTACACTGTGGTTGTGGAACAGCATCACAGACAATGGAAAACATCTCTTTGCTCTGCCATTGCTGGAGAGGAACAATGCAAAACAAGGGACCTTGAGGAATTCAGGAGCAGCCAGGACGTTTGTTACCCCATCTCTGCCTGGAGTCATTTGAGAACCAGTGTTGACACAGTAAGCAGAAGATTATAACACATAGGTATTTTGGGGTGTACTTTGGAAATGATTGATGTTGACATTTAGTATTTAAATGATATATCTTTCCAATTTCTTACATTTTAAAAAACTGCATGTTGTTGATCTCACGTTTAATTATTATCCACATAGTAACTCTTGACAAGCTCTAATTGGATTTGAACATTAACATTGCTTGAAATTTAAGTGAGAAATGCCAGGCAATATAATCTATAAATGCATTTTTGGTTTAAAAATGAATGTCTTTCAGTCAGAAAGATAACACTATATTATTGATAAAAAAGTAAATGATATAATATCTTCGGTATGATTGCAGCCATTTGATCGGCCCCACATGAAAAAAATGAATCATGATGTAGTAGTAGTAACATAGTGTGTATTGAAAATAGTAGCCAGTGAATGAAAAAACCAAAACCTTTTCAGTATTATCTTGTTCAGTTATCACAGTTTTTAATTGATCATCGTGATTTCGTCTGGAAACAATATAATCCGAAATTGAAGACTAGTGAGTAACTTACAAATTCCCACAGACACCTGTTTTATCTATTGACTTTCAAGTCACGCAAAGCACAATGCCGAGCAACATTACCAATAACATGGCGACCTCCATAGACAACATTTGCTAGTTAATTCGTTATAAAGGCAATATTATTGCAGTAGAATTCTTTCTTTCAGACTGCAACAGACATCTTTTAAAAAAATTAACCCTGTTAAAAACTTTTAAGAGCAGAAGAAGTAACATTTTATCGAAACACCATGTTGAATAATTTGCTCATGGCAAATTAATTCACATTGCTGTCAATTCTGGGAGAGGCGGCCCAAACCATGGCTTAACTCTCAATTAAACTGTGACTATGAGACAAGCCCATGTTAAATTCTAGTAGTTTCTAGGCAATGTCATCTGGTGCAGAAAATTGTTACATTCTTTTGTATAATTTAGGTTTTTCCTCTAAATTGTGATAAAAAATGAAGCTTCGTTTGAGAAGAAAACATACGTTGAAATGTGGTGTTCACAACCACAGTGAGTGGGATTTCTGTATTTGTTCAGGATCAGATGAAGTAACTGGCGGATTGGATTGAGAGGAAGAGGAAAAGAGAGACTTTTCAATCACAAATCAAAAAAAAAATTCACAGGAAATTTTAATGTATAAGTATTCCAGTCATATTGAAGGCCATTTTGAGCCCTAACCCCGAGCACAACTCTGAATCTCACCAAAACTCCTGTGTTAATTGAGAAAGATGCACTAAGTCCAGAAAGTCGGCGGATTGGGACGTCATCAAACCAAGATTCATATATGGGCACGAAAGCGACACCGCCGTAGCGTGCTATCCCCGGTCATGCGTGGGGCACGAAGGGCCTGGGGTTCGAATCCCACCCGAATTCGCGACTTTTCTTGTTCCCCTCTTCCCTCACTCCTTCAGTTCCTCCCGTCAGGGGTAGGGTTATTTAATGAGGAGAGTCAGCAAACGTCTGTGGTACATTGGCAAAAACGATGTGGATTAGAACAATGATCTACAGACTCCTACCCTGATTGCATGTAAAAGGGTAAATTGCCTGGAAACAACATATTGGTTTTTGTTGTTTTACCCCCCAAAATGGCAATAAATGTGTTTTTCCAATCCAACCAAAGGGAAAAAAAAAAATTTTTGTTAATGTCCTTGAAAAGTAAGTTTAGTTTCTCTAAGCAGTGGTCTCTGAAAGTGAGGATGGGAGCGGAGTTTTTTAGTTTTATTTCCTTTTTTAATGACGGTAAAATATGCTGGTTTCCACCAAATTTGATATTCCCACTGACTTTCAGCTTGGCATCAGAAAAATGGTGAGGGCCTCTTTTAGGAAAAGAACCCTAGAGGTCTTTAAAATCACATGAAAGTGACTTCTGTAGATGATTAATTAAACAAATGAGGCGTATCATTCAATCAACGTTCGTTTCGTTTTGCCAAGTCCAATAATCACAGTGGAAGATCCGTCTTAAGCAGCTGTAGTTTCATCATCCAGGTTGAGCAGGCCTGGAATTCCTCTTGGGAAGGGCTCTGTAGACCTAAGTTCATCTATTATGTGGCTAATGTTTGTGGCTCTCCACAATAGCAGTTGGGTGACAAGGGGTTCTACTCCGCTCTTGTGAAGGAAGTGCTTTACGACAACGCCAGTTTGAGCTTTTTTGTGTGTGAGGTGACCCTGCATTTCATATCAAGGTCACAGACTTTGGGATTAGATGGGCTGTCCAAAACTGCTTTAGGTCAAAGTAGAGGATGACCATGTTTATACCATTGTCATTGATCACGGATGATCGTTGATAGGGATACTTTGACTGCAGTTTGCCATGGTTGGGTAGCCAAAAGTGATTCAGGGAATGGAATTCTCTGATCCTCAAAAGGGTGTTTGTGGTGGGATTGAGGCTACCAGGTTCATCACATTTATTGGCGAGCTTGATCGTCTGACGGTTCCTCCTACGGTTTGCAGGAGCGATGCCAGACAGATTCGGAAGGTATTATACTAGTGCGTTCTGCCAAAATGCAACCACTAACAAGTCTCAATACATCATTCAGAACGAATAAATCTTGTGTTTAAAGTTACGATGTGACTCCATTTACGGGCAGCGATTCAGCGGTGGATGGAGTATGGCCAAGGCAAAAGTGATGTCAGGTAAGGTGTCAAAGGATGCACCCCCATCCAGTTCCTGCGAGCATTCTAAGGAGGTTGAACACGAAACTACGTCTTGGCAGCGAATGCCTTGGTGATGTGTTGATTGAAAGTAAGGCTTTGAGGTCCATTGTGACGCCAATGGTACTTCGGTGTTGGGCATTGACACAGTTTTTTCCATCTAGAGTGATGTTTAGTTCTCTTTTTGCGCATCGATTTGCAAGGGGAAGCAGAGAGACGGTCTGGGTGGGCTTGAGTTTCAAGTGCATCGGTGGAAGAATGGCTTACAGTGATTAGGTCTTTCTGCAACACTGTTTCTAAGGACCTCAAAGCAATCAGCAGCTATTCCAAGTGCCGTGTAGTATGCTTAGGAGTACTGCGAACAATCTCCCTTGGCATATCTGAGACGGAGATGTTGAAGAGACTGGGTTGTGGTGCTCAGGACAGAACCTGGTGGGACCACCATTACCGAAAAGTTTGCGCTTTCATACTTGCGTTTGCCCATTTGATGTCTCCAGGACGAAAGATCGTCTGGGATGAGAAGCATAATGAACTTGACAAAGGAAGATTTTGAGTAGCTTGAGGTAGAGGTAAGGAGACTCGGGTTGCCAGAATGTATCGATACGCGCAGGTCAGTTAGGTCTATTGAAGGGACTGCTGCAACTTCTGCTTCTTGGAAGGGCCGTCTCGATGTCATTAACTAGTCTTGCTATTTCTGATCAGTTGTTGATTACTCTTTGAAATCCAGCTGGGTGACGGGGTTACATTTGCCTCAATCGCGTATCATTGGATCCTGCCGAGTTCAGTTGCTCAAGCAGCTTAGATGTGAGATAGTAGCGAGATGGGTCTGTACTCTTGGGGCTCGTTTGATGGTTTCTTGGGCTTAAGGATTGCAATGACCTTTGAAGTTTCCTATCTGGACGGGATAGTGACGTTCCGATGCAAGTAGAAAGGAAAAGTTGGAGCCATCGCACAGCCTCGGGCGCCATATTCTTCAAGAATTCTGTATGGATGTGGTCATTGCCAGGAGCTGTTCCCTTCTGTAGGGAACTTAATTGGCTTCGTGTTGATTCATCGTAGGTGTAATGGTTGGGACATGGGTTGACGTGGAGAGGTTTGTAAAGACTGTTTATCTCTGAATTAACAGACCGAGAGTGGGCCCCCCAGCCCATGGAGTGTGGTCTTGCCCACTTTCCATGTTGGACAACTGGAGCGATGGAGTTTGCAGAGACAGGACATGACTTTAGCTGGACAGCTACGCCCGGTGAGAGTTGATTGGTTCCAGGCCTTGCGCTTGAGGGGTAAAAGTGATATGGATATCTCCTCCTCCCATCTGGTTGCCGTTCTTGTGGCAAGCAGATCCAGTAGTGTTGCCCTTGCTATTTTCTCGTATCGCACAGTTGGTATTAAAATACAGCTTTGTATAACTCGTCGCATTCATTGTCCCAACAGGGGGGGTAGGGATTACTTCCCTCTTGGATGGAATGTTTAGCTGCTGATGGAGCATGGAGCAGAAGTCAGAATATGCATCGTTTGATGTTAGATGAAGCCAGATCTGGCAGCTTGGATGACATTTCGCTGGTGAGTGTTTGAACTTGACAGTTGGCTTTCCTGGAAATCCATCTCTTCTGTAGAGGTGAGATCGTGACCTTGATTGTCACTGGTGACCAGGGGGGGATTAGGGCAATGACATGGGGGATCTAGGAAAATCTAGGGAGGGACAGTTCTGAGCAGCAGGATGGATATGTCGCTGGTGACTGGTGACAGGTCGGGAGAGGTGTCCATGTCCCATGAATGCTTGAATAGAAGGTAGGTGGATCCTTACTCTCAAAACAGCTATTTGAGGTCTTGGGCTTTAATCCATTCAAGAGCCGCTTTGCTATTCTTGTCAGTGTTGGAATATCCCCATGCTGTATTTTACAGTTGAAATCTCCGCAGAGAAAGGAGCTCCGATGTCGAAATACTGGAAGGGAGTTGAAGTCGGCTCAGCTGGTGGTGGGTTATAGATGTTGGTGAAGATGGGTTCCCAGGCTTCAAATTTTTATCCACTGGATCGGCGGAATTCATTGAGTTGCAGGGTTTGATCTCACTTGTAAGCCTTACTTCACATAGGAAGCGATCGCATGCTGGTTGTGCGGAATGAAGCACATAAAGGTCAAAACCTTCGACTTGCAGCTTCTATTCAGATTAGCAGTCGCAGTGAGTTTCTTGGAGGAGGTTGATATTCACTCAGTTCTCCCTGGAGAGCGTAAGATGATGTCATTGCTTAGCATGGGTGAGGCCCCTCAACGTTCAGCGCAGGATACAAACTTGGTGCTTGCATAAGGAAAGTTCATCTGTGAGTAGCTCAGCCGCCTTTAGACCTCCCTAGAATGAGGGTGGGTCTTCAAGATGTTCACTGTGGTGTTTTAAAACCGACGGTTTTGTTTGGACTGAATTGTTGAATTCAGTTAGCCACAACAGGTGTGATGGTGACATTACAGGGCCGCTGCGAGAAGGCCTTAACATGACCCCAACATCAATCGGATTGAACATATTATATTTATAAGAGAAAATTGCCAAATGAAAAAAAAAAAAAAGTTTGGACTGATCCCAGGAAAGTGGAAGAGGGAGGGCTACGAGAAATCTGAATTTTTTATTGCGCCTAAAAACTATGTTTTTCCAACCTATGGCAAAACCTGTTGACCCTGATGTATATACATGGAACAATACATAAGAATTGATTATGGATAAGACCGTAATGTCATAAGAAATAGTATTTACTATACATTTCATCAAATAGGTCATTAATAAAAATGTTATTTTACCCTTTCATCTTATTCTCAAGTGAAACAGGCAGGGTTTTCCTGTTCCCACAAAGCTTAATAGCTGCATTTTTTTATCGGAAATTAAGTTCTTAAGCGGATATCATGTAGGAGGAAATTTATTCTCATGTGCATTACAGATAAGTACTTCATGCTTATTAAGTATTTATGGGTTTCTCATGTATTTAATGAAATGTTGTAAATTTACATACTTTTTTTCTCTAACATTTATGGATGGTATAGTGCATGGGTTCCAGAGGAAGTGCTTAAAGATGCTTATTTTTCTAGCTCCATTAGTAAATTTAATAAAAACCCTTACAATCGTAAATTGTGTGTTTTAGGGTTCAAAACACCATTTTTTCAACACTTTCACTATAAAAAAACTATATTAGGCAATTTTATACAAATTAGTCATATAAGACATCTTTTTGACTAACTTAGTTCAAATGGGGTGGAAAGAGTTCCATATGTACCCCTCTTTGAATTTGTACATGTACCAAATTCTTTTTTATTTTTGGTCTTAGGGTTAGGGTATTTGTTAGTGTAGGGCCATAAAAAAATAATTTGTTTCCTGTACAATTTTAAAGGGGGTACATATGGAACTCTTTCCAATGGGGTTATATAGAACTAATTTACCATGTTTTAAATATGTTGAACTCTTAAACACTGTAATCTTTTCATGGGACAGGTGTAAAGGCAGTCTGGGCATGTCAGACAAAGTCCAACCAATATTTTTTGAGGGGATAAAAACTAAAATGAAAATAAATCTGCCTAGCCCAACATGTGTTATGTGGCATATTCAATCCTCCATAATGTCAAATACTCCTATACTTTGTCCGGTACCAAAAAGGTGGGTCTCTTCACTTTGGGAACTGATAAAGAACTGCGTAGGTGCAACACAGCATGGCAGGCACAATGCACGGCATATTCAAAAGTTTGGCCCGGTTTTGCGCATAAAATATTTGCTGCCATCCTCCACGCACATGAATAGAGGCCCTGTGGACTGGCTGGAGAACATGGGCATGGACTCTTCCATTTCACTCTATATGGGGGTGAGAGGTACAAACTGGGAAACCTCAAATAAAAACTTGTATTATTTCAATGAACTTTATATCTTCTGCATTCTCAACAAAGTAATCATAAAAAAACAAAACTTACAGCATAACTTTTTGTTAATATCCTGAGACAATATCAACTCCAGAAAATATTTTGTACATATATAACAGCCATGCCAGTAACCCCTCAGTGGTGAAGTACTGTGGCCCACACACTCAGAGGAACTTTTTTTTCCCCTTCAGAAGCTGTTACACAATCCTCGGAAATACAATACTGCATAGAAAGTATCTCAGTTGCCAGAGAATCACTTGGTATGTCATATGTGATAGTTCATTCCCGCTAGAATGGTGTAAAATCCGCTGTCGACCTTCCTATTAAACTCATCCCTTCATTTTGGGCCATTGACTGCCTTTAGGTAGGGAGTTTCTGTAACCTGACCCATCTGACACACTTATTTTCTGACACACTTATGAATTTGGAAACCCCTTCACAGAATAAAGCGTCGGTTTATTCCATTAAGGTTTCCAAATTCATAAGTGTGTCAGAAAAGAGTGTGTCAGATGGGTCAGGTTATTGAAACTCCCCTTTAGGTACACTGCAGTGAACCACACTACCTGGCAATCAAAGAGACACAAGTTTTTGTCTAAATTGTCTTTTTTTTTGCATATTTACAATGTAATTACAATTTACCAATGTATTTAATCACACCTAAAGTGAATAAGCT
>JAMKCH010017494.1:0-23002 GCA_023653785.1 Ophioderma brevispina
TTTTGGAGCGGAAACAAACCTAATCTTGTGTCAGGGGGGACACACCGCCTTCAAGGTGATATATTTGAAATTTAATCACCAGGTGGGTGCAACAAACTCGAATTTTAAGGCTGTAACAGAAACTGGCTCTATACGATAACATTTAAGGATAACATCCACTACTTGCTAGGTGGTCACACTACAATATAATTAATGCTCCGCTCTGTACGGTTTCCACACCCTAGCTCCCGAAGCAATGAGTTTGGTGGTCAAAATCTCCCACTTGCTCTTTGAAACTGGTCCTTTACGCCAATGCACCTGCACCGCAACCACCGCAGAACCTTCTGCATGGGTTGCAATACCGCACCTCACCCCGACTATCACATCAGCTGCAGTTGATTTACTGCACCACAATATACTGTGGTCAAATATTTAAAACTTGCATTGTGTTACCACACCGCAATGCTAGTACAACACACCATAGACACACAAAAAGAAACCGATCAGTATAAATTTTGTCTAAAACACACCCACACCAAAACAGAGGAACAGGATCATGGTCAAATATTGAATGCTTTGTCAGTAAGTATTAAAATTACAATCATCGTATTCCATTTAACTCCTCTTAACCAGCCCTACTATTTTGTGTTAAACATGCTTTGGCAAGGGAATTTGTTATAAGCATGATTATGATGGCGTATGAGTTTTATAGATGCTATATGTATTCCTCTTTCATTGGATCAGTGGCGTAAGGGCCCTGCCCACTCTGGATGGGCAAATGTCCCCAGTCCTGGGAAATTTTTCCCTGGGGGGGGGGAGGTGGGGGGATGGTGATTTATGCATTATTTTTTTTTTGGCCATTTTTTTTTCCCAACCAAGTCCTCATGGGGGGGGCACCCTGCCCCCCGCCTGTTTCGACGACGGACGCCACTGCCCATTGTAACCAAAATAAAATCAACTAGCCTACTAGTATGGCTACCATAATTTTTTTTTTTTTTTTTTTTTTGGGTGCCACAACTACCCTTTTTGACTTTGAAGGCCATATACCTCACCGCGTACCCTGTGAAGGTGCTTCGTCATTTTTTTGCTAAAAGGACTGGAAAGGATGAGAAAATTATTACTGTAATCTTTGGCACGAGCTTTTTAACATTTCAGCACCAAAACCCGAGGGGGGGATTCGGAACATGATCTTCGCAATTTGGGCATTTTATAATTTCCAAACGTAATTTAGGAATTCTTACATGTATTTTCAATGCCATTTTCAGTCCCCGTGACGTACAAATCACATTACAACTTACCACAAGTGAACCTTTTTGCCCAAATGATTGTCCTATTTTGACAAAAAAAAGCCGAAAACCCCATTTTTTCCTATCTCGCTTCAACCGCACACCTCATTTTTTTTGTGGACCTTTTTGGGAATTTTGGAGATTTGGGCAGGTACAATCGCAACCACCCCCTCACACCCCCTCCTGGCTACGGCCAGCAGACATCTTGTATTTGTTATTTGGTGAAATTGTGACAATAATTTCAGTTTTTGAATCATTTAACTTTAGCGTATTGTTATTCATCCTAGTAAATCTCGGTGATTGCAAGAATAAAGTTTTGATAGAGCACTTGGATGGAGTCCGATTGAAGGGTTGAGCTAAGAAGTTGAATATCGTCATCATACCTGTGATACAAATATATGATTTCTGATGATGCAACCTATAGAATTGTCATTTTGAACGAGCCGGCCAATGATTGAGCCCTGAGGAAGCTTAGACCATATTCCATATACGGGAGCCGTCAAAGAAGGAAGGCCGTCCGATACACACTTTGTATTCTCTAGAAAAGTATGAATTGTACCACATAGCGCGTTCCTCGCAAGGCGGTCTCGCATGCACATCCTGCTCCACTGTGGTACCGAACACAGCGGAGGAGTCAATAAACAAGGAACATTCTCTTTTTGGTTATGGCTCAAGACATGATGGTTATCTTCACATGGATAAGTGCCGTTTCAGTACTATGAGCTGAACGATAAGCAGAATGCAAAGCTTCTCCAAGATTGTTGTCATGTCTCGTGGACGTCACAGGTCAGAAATACCCTTTAAACACAAACAAATGAGCCTTGTGTGCAAATGATCTAAATTTTATATAATAACACAGACTTAATGATTTTAATCAGATTGGTTCAAGAATTTGGTATGTCCAATACACAAATTACAATTTAATGATGATACATACAATGTTATTATTTTAGTCTTACAGTTCATTTTATGTCCCCAACCTAAAGTAGTGTTGTAGCTCAGTGATGTCCTCACAGTTTACACAGTGCAAATTTTACACTTTATAATGTAGTTCTTGCATTCAGTCTACATTACAAGGAGTAGTAATAAATTTCTGATAAAAAAATTAGGCAGCTCTGGACAAGGCATCTGCTTTTCCTTTGATATGGCTTATGTCTAGATTGTATTCTTGCAGAGGTAAACGCCACCTTACATGTCTCTCATTTCTATTTTTCATCTTGTCGAAAGTCAACGGATTGTGTTCCTTGTACACTAGAACTGGGTGCACTGTTGTACTCAAGTGCACTTCAAAATTGTGCAATGACAATAGCAATTGATGCAAGACATTCTTTCTCAATTGTTAAGTAGTTTTTCTGATGTTTGTCAAACTTCTTTGAGAAATAACATACAGGATGATCTATATCATTTCATCTGCTTGCATGAGAACTCAACCACAGCCTACATCGCAAGTGTGAGATTTTGACCACCACTCATGCTCCTGGAGCATATGTTGTGGCAACCGTTCCTGAGCGGAGCTGTTCATTATATTGAGTGCTGACCACAATAGCAGTACTTATTCCGTAAATGTTATCAAGGATTAGAAATGGAAATCTAGCACACCAATCCTCACTGGTCTTGTGGTTTTGGTTAGTGACATCATGATACAGTGGTCTCGGGTTTGAATCTTGCTACTTCCTCTTTGAAAATATATAAAATTTTCATTATTTTTTCAGGTTAGAGGGAAAAATTCTAAGTCCAAAAAAAGATAAGAAAAATAATAGCTGACCTTTGAGGTTAGTGAGGGAGACCTGCTCCTGGAGCATGGGTGGTGGTCAAAAACTACTGCGTGCAGCCTACATCACTGCCATCAACTGCTAAATTGAATTGTTTCTGAAAGTCTGGCGCAATCAAAACTGGTGCATTCATCAAGATGTGATTTTCTCAAATGCTTTTTGGCATTGCTCTGACCACACAAATTTGCATTTTCTTAAGAAGGTTGGTCAGCGGACATGTAATTTCTGAGAAATTTGGACAGTATTTTCTGTAATGCCCAACCATACCTAAGAATCTCATGAGATCCCTTTTGCTTTGTTGGGTGGGGAATTTCTCAATTGCTTCAATTTTTGCTGTGATTGGCCTAATTTGCCTTTGTCCTACAACATGCCCCAAGTATGTGAGATTTGCATGGCAAAATTCACTTTTCACCAGATTCATAGTCAAATCTGCCTGAGATAATTTCTCAAACAATTGATGGAGCTGTCTCATGTTCTTCCCATGTATTGCTGTACACAAGGAGATCATCCACATAAGCCTCGTAATTTTCTCTGTCTGCGACTACTCTGTTCACTAATCTTAGGAATGTTGCGGCAGAATTTTTTGAGATCAAATGGCATTCTTTTGTATTGGTATAGGCCATCGGGCATACAAGAGGCTGAAAGTTCTTTGGCACGGTCAGTAAAGGGAACCTGCCAACACCCCTTCAATAAATCAAATTTGCTAACAAATTTGGCATTTCCAACTCTATCTGCACCTCATCAATCCTCTGGAATCGGATATGAGTTGGTTTTGGAACAGAGGTTGACTTTATAAAAATCTGTGACGAAACGAAATGAACCATCAGGTTTGGGAACCAGAATACATGGGGAGCTCCATTCACTATTGCTCTGCTCAATAATTCCATTGTCTAACATGTATTTCACATTCATTCTGATTATGTTTGAGTGGATCCACCCTATAAAGGTGTTGCTTTATTGGCTCTGAATTGCCTACATCAATTTCATGAGTTATGACATGTGTTTTCACTGGGTACATCATGAAATATGTTTTCTCACTTGTGAATTAATCCTTTTAATTCACTTTGTTGACCTTCAGAGAGATGACCTTGTTTCTTGTCTAAATTGGCATGTATGTGTAACTTATAATTTGCAACTTGACATCATAATCATTTTCTATGTTAACAGCGCTGTTTTGATCAGATTCTGTTTCTGTGATGTCATCCGCATTCTCAAAAGTAGCACTAGAAACTGAACACACAGGTTTTGCAGGGTCATCTCTTTCTCTGAACATATGTATGTGGCATTATTGTTGCCTTTTACGTCTACCTAGTGTTTTGATCACAATAGTCAAGGTCTCCCACTTTGTTCTCAATCTCAAATGGTCCGGAATACTTGGCTTGCAAAGGATGCCCTTGTATTGGAAAAAGTGCCAAAACTTTATTACCTGGTTTGAATACTGTTTCTGGCATCTTTGTCATACAATATTTTCATCTTTGACTGACTCTGTTTGAGATTTTCTTTGGCAAGTTCAGTGGCTTTCTGGAGCCTGTGTCTTAATTCAAACACATAATCTAACAAATTCGCATCAGGATTTTTACACAACCATTTTTCTTCAGTAGTCTAGCAATGGCCCCCTTACTTTGTGACCAAACACCAACTCAAATGGACTAAATGTTTGTTGTTTTCAATGTTTGGTGATACCTATGTAGGCCCCCTGGCATTCTTTGTGGTATGCAGAAGAACTGTACTGGGAAATTCCTAATTGGTGCCAAAACTTTATTACCTGGTTTGAATACTGTTTCTGGCATCTTTGTCATACAATATTTTCATCTTTGACTGACTCTGTTTGAGATTTTCTTTGGCAATTTCAGTGGCTTTCTGGAGCCTGTGTCTTAATTCAAACACATAATCTAACAAATTCACATCAGGATTTTTACACAACCATTTTTCTTCAGTAGTCTAGCAATGGCCCCCTTACTTTGTGACCAAACACCAACTCAAATGGACTAAATGTTTGTTGTTTTCAATGTTTGGTGATACCTATGTAGGCCCCCTGGCATTCTTTGTGGTATGCAGAAGAACTGTACTAGGAAATTCCTAATTGGTCCATGACTTTTTGGAACAAACCTGACATGAAGTCTGATTTTTGATCAGACTGAATTGATTTTGGAAGGCTTACTAGGGTGAAAAACTGTTGTTATTCTGTGCCCCAATATTTCTCAAGGGTATTGTATAGCCTCGGGGAATCTTGTGGAAGCACACATGATGGTCAGTAAATAGTGATTTCCCATCTTGGTCTTTGGAAGTGGTCCTATGCAATCTATTAAGACCCTACTAAATGGCTCATTAAATACTGGTATTGGTTGCAAGGGAGCAGTAGGAATTTTCTGATTGGGCTTGCCCACCATTTGACATGTGTGACAAGTCTTACAATACTCAGACACATCTTTTCTCAGTGTAGGCCACCAAAAATGACTCCTAATTCTGTCATGTGTTTTCTCACACCTAAGTGTCCTTCCATGGGAGTCATGGGCTATGTCTATCATTTCCGTATGGTTTACCTTTGGCACTACAATTTGATGCACGCCCTTCCATTCTTCATCTACAAGTGCATCAGGTGGCCGCCATTTTCTCCCAAGGACACCATTTTGCTTGTAGAAACATACAGGAATTTGCACGGCTTCCTGTTGGGTCAATGCCCTCTCACCTAATTTCCTAAGTGCTGGGTCATTTTGTTGCTCATTTACCAGCTTATCATGGCTTAAAGGGTCTCTGTTAGTCCCTAACTCTATCCTGCTCAGTGGCTGGATTTTCATTGTTTACCAGCTTGCCACTTTGTGCTCAGCATGCTCAGGGGCTGGAGGGAATTAAGTCTTCCATGAAGATGGAAGATGACCTCCAAATTCCTCTTATTTTGAGAGAAAGGTATTGGGACCAAGTCATCCTCGATGCTCTTCCTATATGTATGAGTATTTTGACTCATCATCTGCTCACTGTTTCCATGTGAGGCTTTTCTGGTCATTGGCACATGCTGGGAAAAATTCTATTTCCTCTGGTCAAACTAATGCAGGTGCATTGATTTTAGCCAATGCATGATGAGAAACTAAAATTCTAAGCACACCGCGTACGCTCATTAACATACGCACCATGCAATGACAAATATCAATGCATGATTTTTATCCAATCATATTTCTTCTCTCATGATAAACGTTTATGAATAAGAAATAAAAGCTACTAAAGTAATATTTAGGCTACTATAACATTTTCTCTTTGGACACTCTTTGGTACATAATTGTAGGGTGGGGTTATAAAGACCAAAAAAAAAAGTAACGCAGCATGTCTAAATACCCAAATAGGTTACAAACCATTGGTCTTTGCACGAAAATATAAAATGTTATCAATAGTTCGTTTTCTTCTGTAAATTTTGATACCCTTCTTGCCCCATTGTGATCAATATTGCCAACACATACCCAAGAAATCTCTCCCTTTTTAAAAGTTGCAATAAAAGGTATAGCCATATTGATTGCCGTTCAGTGAAAGACCGCATTCTTCCGCAAGAAGTGGGTGTCACTTAATGCATGGTTGTGTATTGTAACCTTGTAATAAAGTCTTCAGATGCAACTTTGAAAATGTGACACATTTTCGTAAAATGGACATTGTGTCAACGGCGATATTGATCACAATGGAGCAAGAAAGGTGTCAAAATTTGCAGAAAAAAACTGACTACCCGGTATTGATATCATTTTATGTTTTCGTGCATAGACCAATGGTTTGTAACTTATGGGGGTATTTAGACATGCTGCATTACTTTTTGGCTGGTCTTTATTTGCCTATTGTACACTGTGTCTATGGAATTGACATTTTGCTGCCAGTCAGACTTCATGACATCATTTTGTTGTTACACTAGGCATATTGGTACCTTTTGTTGGTACGTATTGATATCAACGTAAAGAGCCTAGGAGAACCATAGCTATCTATTGACATCATACTAGGAATGTTGGTAATTCCCTTCTGAAAGAGGGTGGTTGCACCCCCATCCATCACCCTGTACCCTATCTACATCCTGAGTTGTGCTTGTCTTTGTATGAAAAGGACCTCAAATGTCAACTGACAATTACATTAAAATCTTTTAGCACTACGAATTTGTTTAAACTGCAAAATAAGGGATGTGGTAACCCTCCTTTGGTAGATGAGGGTTAAGAGGAAAATTGCATGGACTGAAACATTGAAAGTTGTTAAAGTATGGCACTATTGTTGCCCTAGTTCAATCTAATGCATAGTTTTGTATTCTTTATTTCAGGTATACATAATTGGATACAACCTTGGTTAACCGGAAATACGTTTACTACTCATATCAACTTGAGTTCACACAAGCCCATACGTTAACATCACATGTGGTATTGATAATGAAAGGATTTATCAGACCTTTTAAGTGCAGGTATTGTGGAAAGTATAAACACTCATTTCAAATTTTAAAAGATCATATAGAGAGACACAAGAAGAAATATTTGTGTTGGTTTAAAAGAAATAATTACCTGACATTGAAACACATCCAATTCAATCGGGGCGTTTATTTTCACCAATGCTTAGCACAACTGCTAGTCCGACAGTACATGGTCGTACTCACTCAAAAGAAGCCCCATATAACTGTGAATACTGTCAGAAATCCTTTGCAACAAATAATTCTCTTAAACTGCATAACCGTACTCACACAGGAGAGAAACGGTATCAGTGTGAACATTGTCAGAAATCTTTTACACAAAGTTGTAATCGTGTAAGACACATCCGCACTCACACAAAGGAAAAACCGTATCAGTGTGAATATTGTCAGAGGAGCTTTTCAACAAAAGGCCATCTTACAATACACCTTCGGACTCACACAAAAGAAAAACCGTATAAATGTGAATATTGTCAGAAATCCTTAACAACAAAGGGTGATCTTACAGTACACATTCGTACTCACACAAAGGAGAAACCGTACCAGTGTGAATATTGTCAGAAATCTTTTGCGACAAATTATTCCCTTAAACAGCACACCCGCACTCACACAAAGGAGAAACCGTATCAGTGTGAATATTGTCTGATGTGCTTTACACAAAATGGCAGTCTTAAAAGACACCTTCCGACTCATTTAAAAGAAACACCGTATAAATGTGAATATTGTCAGAAATCCTTAGCAACAGATAATTCTCTTAAACGGCACATCCGTACTCACACAGGGGAGAAACCGTATGAATGTATATATTGTCAGAAATCTTTTGCACAAATTCTTCTCTAACAGAGCACACCCGTACTCACACAAAGGAGAAACCTTATGAATGTAAATATTGTCAGAAATCTTTTGCAGCAAATTCTAGTCTAAGTCGACACACCCGTACTCACACAAAGGAGAAACCTTATGAATGTAAATATTGTCAGAAATCTTTTGCAGCAAATTCTAGTCTAAGTCGACACACCCGTACTCACACAAAGGAGAAACCTTATGAATGTAAATTTTGTCAGAAGGCTTTTGCAAGAAAGTCTACTCTTACAGATCACATTCGTATTCACACAAAGGAGAAACCGTTCGGTGTATTATTGTCAGAAATCTTTTGAAGATCATCTGATCTTACAACCGACACCCCATACTCAACCCAAAGAGAAATACAAGGAGAAACTTAATGAATGTTTATATTGTCAGAAGGCTTTTGTAACAATTCTGGCATCGAGTTTAAAAACACCCGTAGAAACAGAAAGAGAACCGTATCATTATAAATATTGTCAGGAATCTTTTGGGGGCAACAAATCTAATTTGGTAAATCCAACACCCCATAGCACACATAACAGAGAAACGTATCGTGTCAATATTGGGAAAATGCTTTGTCAGTAGTATTAAAATACATAATAAACGTATAAAAAAATTTAAACCTCGTCTTACCAGTCCTTTTTTTGTAACTGGTTTAGCACGGGAATTTGTTATAAAGCATGATTATGATGCTTTATGATTTGATACCAGTGGATAGCTATGTAGCCCTCTTTTCATTGATACAAATATAAGTACAACATGGCCTAGTATGGCATAACTAAGACCATAAATTATATTGGGGTGGCAACAACTACCTTTCGACTTCGAAAGGCGTACCCAAACGGTACCACCCGGTAAAGGTGCTGCTACCTTTACAATTTTTTACAAAAGGATGGAAAGGCTGGGAAAAGCGGATTCCTTTGTCACAAAAATTACCATTTAACAAAAAAGGTTTCACATAATTAAGGGAGAATGTATGTAAATATTGTCCCAAATACTTTTGAACCAAATTCTACTCTTACACAATACATCGATACTCGATGCCAATCCATTTTGGATAATCTTGTCAGAACTCTTACAAAGCCTAAATGCGATACTCAAGATGCATTCGAAATATACAAAGGGGAAATGAATAAATGTGAGTATTGCCAGAAATTCTTTGCCAGAAAAAATAAAAAGGCGTTCACGGCCTGAGGCGCGTCATGTTATGATACATGATCCTCATCACCCGCTTACAACAGGAAGTTGTGATCGTCGTTGGGTCAATTTGATGTTGGGCCTTGACCAAGGGGGTGACGCCCACCAAAACCAGTCGTCCGTGTGGGGCGATGACATTTTGAATATAGCACGGAATAATTATTAGTTTGGGTGCTGTATTACCACATAATGTCAATTCGATACAAAACAATCGGCAAAGTATCAAGTGTTGGGGTTGGAATGTTGGGTGATATTGGGTGGTTAAATTTTGGTCGTACCCATGGCACACAACGATGAAATGACACGTCAGTCGTCTTGATTTAAATAAACCGCACCAATGAATGCAGATCTTGTCACCTAAGCGTGCATTGAATTATGGGAAAAAAAAGAGTATAGGTTCGCACATGATCCAGGTGCACTATTATTACACCTGGCCACCTCAACACATACATCAATTTGTTATCCACTAACCGATTAGTGTATATGCAAAGCGGCACCCACATTATGGGAAGAAGCGGAGGCAGCCATTGCTTTCTATTGTGGTACTCTAGGTTTTCTTTGTGGTCGGCAAAACATGCGAGACGATGAATTCTAAAGAGACGTAAAGCTTACCTCTTACTATAAGAAAAAAAAACCTCTTTGGCCTGACGGCCCTGACTTGCTTGTTTGTGAAATGTGTTTGTGATTTATTGGTGGAAATGTTAAAGAGGCAAAGGAGATTTCGCATAACAGGTGTCCTAAAAAACATGTGTACTAATTTTGCCTTGATGTAAGCTTTCCATTAAAAAGTATCCCAGTATTGAAAGGGATAATAAGCTGAGAAAAGTTTCTTCGGTACAAAACAATTGTATAATTTTCTAATTTCGTATAGGAACAATGCGAAAGTCAGCTAGGTTTTACCATGTAATTGAAATATAAGCAAATCCAAGATCACTTAGCTAGCCAAACCATTTATTCCACGCGTGTTAAAAGTTAGTATGGACAGCGTTTTTATTGCTTAAGTTGAAAGTAAGATGATAAGGTTCGTGTTCTGGGGCACCTTGCGCAACTCTTTTTAGGACCGTTTTGCCATAATCAGTAAATGGTGGCCATTTTGAAGTCATATCTTTCTTTTATCTCACCACTGATGACTTATGGCCGGTAGTTTTTGTGGCAATACCCACGTGTTTTAATATCACTAATCTAAAAAATCACTTTTAAGGTGTAGGAGTCAATTGGTACTTAATCATCACTAAAGGGCGGCCATTTTGTTTATATTTTTCTTTTTTTAATTCTTTTTGTATTTGGTTTTTGTTTGTTTTAGGTTGTTTTTTTGTTTTTAAAAAGTATCAACTAATCTAAAATGTCACTTTTAAGGTTATAAGTCTTAATTGGTACTTTTTTTGTACGTGTGTCCCAAAAAAAAAAAACCGCCAAAACGTAGTGGCAGCGCCATAGTTGTGAACAAAAGACACGTGAATAATTATGCGTTGTTGAAAGGTAAGGAGGGATGTTAGCTAATATTCCTAAAATTTTCATAAAGGTAGAGTCAATAGTTTGTAAGATATGACCCCAACAAAAAGTAACCCGCAGGACCCAACTTTACAAAAATGAGGAGCTGGATAACCACAAGACTCGGCAATGAAGAAAGGAAATGGCAATTACAATATTGACAGCAATCCAACATTTACTTGCCCAAATTTCTGCCAGAACAACGTCTAACTAGGTCAAAACTGCATTACATAATTATAAAACAGAAATAATAAAACATTAATTTATTGGTGATACAAATATGTTCAAGAAGATATAAAACTAGGACTAAGTCATATACAACTCCACATTACATAAACTATAATGCGTTGGCTGCAACTTGCTTGGTACTGAAAATAATGGTACATTCTCAACTTTATCAAAGTCAAAACCTATGTTTCAAACCAACCCCAAAACTCAATAACAATATCGGATTATTCATTGTGTCATTAAATTTTGGGTTGAAGGATAAAAACAAAAATTAAAAAAAAAAAAAAAAAAAAAAAAAAAAAAAAAAAAAAAAAAAAAACAAAAAAAAAAAAAAAAAAAAAAAAAACTCTTTGTATGCCGTATTGGGTTAAGTTAACTCTTCGTATGCCGTCACAAAATGATGAATGATTAGCTCTAAACCCAATGGCAGTTCTTCTTATTGGGGGAAATACGAAGAGTTTGTGATTTCCTACATTTCCTAATTCATCTTTAAGGGGTGTTAAGTGAATGTTTTTAGCGTGTTATGACTAATGGAAAAACATTCAGATGTTACATATTTATTGCAGCAACCTGTCTTGTAAAAAAGGGGAAAATGGTGGTTGGACTTAGAGATTCATATTGTGGTTCTGGGTGCAAAACGTACAGGGCCCGTATTTGTAGTTAATAGCGCCGCAATTTGTTAAATTGGTCCTGCAGGTTACTTGATTTCTGGGACATATCTTAAAAAAATATTGACTCTACCTTAGAAACTTTCAGGGATATTAGATAACAGTACCATCTTACCTGAAAAAACAAAGAATAAGTAGCCACGTGCTTTTGTTCAAAACTTATTGGGCCGCCTGCCACCAAGTGTTGCGGGTTTTTTTGGGACACACGGTATATTCAGCCCCTGGAGGACCAGGATGGAGGATGGGTGATCTGCTGCTTGCCATATAAAAAACATGGAACAGACACACTTACTTGTGTTTTGAACAGCAGCTTCCATGGTTGGGGCTAGAGTTGCGAGGATCTTTCTTGTGTTTGAAGACCTGGTATCGTAACTCCATTTAGTGGAGTAGTGCTCTTACAACAGGGAACTTAAGTCTTATGGCATCGGAGGAAACGCCTTGGCTTGGATGTAATCTTTCTAGCAAAAACAGGAGTCAGGCGTTTTCTGTCAATTCACCCACTTCATCGGGGAACAGTTTCATCAGGAGTACCACAGGGATCAGTACTGGCAGTACTCGTCCTGTTATACTCACATGGACATTCAAGATCAAATTCCATGTCCAACAATGAGGTGTTGTATTTACTGTAAACCAGATGACAGATGGTATACAGGAACTATTGACAGACAGAAGATTCATATCATCCTCAACAAGACCTTACAATCTTGCGATTTGGTCCTCCACTTGGCTTATGCAGTTTATGTAAAAAAAGTGTGCTGCTGTCCTACCACACAAGGAAACGCCAAACCCAGCTTCACCCGTATACACATCTTCGGTGAAGTGTCTCGAGAGAATAGATATCAAGGACGACCTTGGTCTAACACTCTGAATGATATCCGACTGGATACCACTGCAACAAGACAAGCAAAAAGCCCAGCCGTTCACTGGACTACTCTGTCTACTATTACTCCTGTAAACAAAGCGTCAAAGCAAAGGCATACGTCCGCAATGCGAGTACGCTTTTGAAGTATGGAGCCCGCACACTGCCAGACTTTCAAAGGAAGGCCGCTCTGCCTACCATCAGAATGTTGCGGCAAACCTCTGGGTAGCAAAGTTTTGTAATTACCCAGATCCTATTTAAAAGCCACCCTTAAGGGTCTCATTGGATTTTATTTTTTCTCCCTTTTCTACATTCGGCACCTTTGGGCTCTGATGTTTCGACCTGACACCAATCCCAGTTTAGTGAAGAAGCTGTATAGGATCAACCATGAAGATGATTATGAACTCAATCCCAACATTGATCCATTCAGGAGCTATTGCTACAGAATCTGTAAAGCATTTAATATTGATACCACTTTTGAGCACATTAATGGCTGAACGTTTGCCCTTCAAATATAGAGACGATGTGAATCGCAGCCAGACATGGCATGGCTGTCATTGATGTTGATGACTTGACATTCTACTTTCTCATTGATATGTGGGCTTAGGTTTATGGACACATACAAAAAACACCCGGAGAACAAAGATGCCGTATCATCTGACAATAATCGGAATGTGCGCTTCCTTCGTCAAGAACCAGAAAGCAGGTTGACATGATATTGACATCAACTTCCTAATGTTGGAATAGTCAGTGGACCAACAAGATGCAAATTGGTATTGGCAGAGTACGCTACAGATGATCAGGGGTCCGTTCCCAACACGTACTTACGACCCTGGTAGCCTACCTTTATACAATAATGCGTAACTTCACTACTACGTTCATACTGCGTTCCCGAAACTAGTCCGGAGCTACCGGACAACTTAACAACGACTGAGGTCTACGTCTGTACTAGTTGTGACTTTACCACAAACTCTTGTGTTACCGCGTCCCCAAACTGACAGTAATGCAGTGTATGTAAACTAAGTCCGACCAAAAGTTACTCACAAAACTACGTCTACTCGGGGGATGACTTAACACACACGTAAGCTATAAGCAAGTTTAAGCAACTATTTCATTTCATCGAGGAGGACGAAATTGATTCAAATACAAATCAGATTATACAAAACAATGGAGGAGGTTTGAAGACTTCAGGCTTAGTCACTGTACATTTGATATAGGCTACATACGAGATATGTGACATATGGACACCCTCTTAAAGGAAATTATGTCATGATTCTGAATATTTGGAAAATTTGGTAGGGATGGAAAGCTAAGTAACGTAGATTACATATAAATCAAAATAAGTTGAAAATTGTCCACATTTGTTGAGTTATTTGCCCTTTTAATGTTCCTCCAATAGCTTATCGAAAAACGATTCCGACAAATCCACATCGCAGGCAAATGGTGACGTCAAAGCTGATGGACCATCCATAATTTTTACGGCGTTGGACCATCATGATCGCAGTGTTGCCACTGAATAATAATTAAAAACACAAGCGGAAATGAAACATAAATAGGTCATCTGTAACTATTTTTTAAGTGGAGGACGGAAGGGAATAGGAAGAAAGAAATATTGGAAAGAAACCAAAACTATTCGCTCTCTCCCTACCTTCTTTCCACTCTTCCCCTTACCTACAGTCTCTTTTCCTACAATATGCCAGCAATTAAAATTCGGTCACACGATGTTTTGGTCACCTTTGACGTCACGAGGAGAGCAAAATGGGCGCTTTTGATCAACGAAAAATCCGCCGTTTTCTTCGTATGTCAAAAAAGCAAAAAATTAAAATGCCCCTATTTTATTAATTTACATCAAAGTGTATTTTTTTTTCGGGAATTCGAAATGATGTATGTACATATATTTTATGAAGTAAGTCAAACGGAGCTTGACAAAAATCTTGACATATCCTTTAAAGGTACTGAAATAACAGAGTAGATCTAAAACGGTTATATATGAAAACAAGGGGAAAGTTAAAATAATAATACTTCATAATAATACTAATTAAAATTGAATTAAAGACACTACTATTTCTAAGTTATAGTATTACCTTTAATACAAAAACATAGTTATTTATCATGTTTTATACCACTAACTGAAATTGCAGCAAGGCTGGTTAAAAACGTTTGTTTTTTTAAATTATACTTAGTTAAAAGGTATGGTTAAAGTTAAAGATTTTTAATTCTTGTTGATAAATTGTATCAGGAATGTTATCTGCAGTAACTTGTTTGGAATTTTGAGAAATAACAAAACCTTTTGAAAATATATTTATTTTTTTCAGTATCCGGGAAAAAATACCGCTTTGCACAATCCACTTTCGGGGACGCATCGTTTGTATATTTATTCAAAAATCTGTTTTTTAATGAATTTCATTATCTTAATATGATATTCTTCTTCTTCGTGATCTTCTTTTTCTTCTTCATCATCTTCTCTTCTTCTTGATAATCTTCTTCTACAACATGGAGACATTATAAATAATAAATGTAAAACACTATAACACAGAACGATAAACAGCAAAATTTTCGCTATTAGTGATAACAAGGGCTTTGGGGAGAAAATATTGAACTATTTGAAAAAAAAAATGAGAGAAAACTAAAATTAAGAGGCCCAATGTTGAGAATTTCCCAAAACGATGCAAGAATCAACTACCTTTGCCCATGCTTTTTGTTTACCTGGATACTGTGATTATTTAAGGGTGCATTTAAAAAAATATTTTATACTACGTTTGTTCAACTTATAAAAAAATTTCAAAGTCATTCAACTTATATTCACTTCGTTATTGTTTCGAGCCAATATAAACCAATAAAGAGTGGTCTAAAATAATTATCAAGAATGGAAAAAAAAGGCTGTTAAAAGGAAACAGGCGGTCGGAACATATTTTTATGGGCATTGCTCGTACGAACACCAATACAATGGAACCTCTTTAAGTTAGGTCGGTCAATCCGAGTAAGAATGCCTGTCCTACTTAGTCCCACTGGGACCTTTCATACATTTCACTACGCGAAAAGAACAAGAACGAAATACTATCACGCTACTTCGCATAATTACACCCACCCAAAATACGCCCAATCGTTTAATCGAGAGGTTTGAGTTACTAGTCTTAGAAGTTCGAATCTTGATTGCGTTTACCAGTGAGAAACCACCTAAGCAGGAGTTTGGGGGGGAACCAGACGAAAGTCGCAACTAATAGAAGTCTTAGCTTGTGCTGAGCACATGACTTTGCGAAACAACTTACGCATCAACTGTGGGGAACGAACCCCTGGATGAGGTTTCTGCTTATTCGCTTAACTCATCATGATTTAAACTTCTTAGCTGAAATGTGTGCCTTCCATAAGGTATTTCATATCTAATTCATTTTTTTTACCAAAAACGCTTTGATACTGCCCCAGCGGTTTATAGGTGTTGATCACAGGTTTAAAAGTAAAAATATAAGTTGATGGGGTACGTTTGTTGAATTAAGCATAAAAATGTCATGGATAGCGCGATATCAAGCTGTCGGGGGTTGGGGGTTGGGTGGGTGCGGGGTGTCCCCTCCGCACCGGACACCCTGCAATTTTCACTTTAAAAAATCCCATGGCTTAAAATTTGAAACAATTGGAAATAATGCTTATAGGTATGATCAACTGTTTTTAAAGTTGATAGGTTAAGTTGTGCTTGGAATAAGGATAAAGTGTTCATGCAGAGCTCGATACCAAGCTGTAAGGGGGTGGATGAGGGAGGGGGTGGTCCCTCCACCCTTGCAAGGATGCTTCCAAAAACATTTTCCCATGCAAATGAAACATTTGAAATAAGGTTTATAGGTATGATGAAACGGTTTTAAAAAAACGTAAAACTATAGTGATAGGTTAAGTTTGGTTAGAATTACAGTCAGTGTCATGGTGAGCATATATTCAGCTGTTCTGGGGGTGGGTGCGGGAGGGGTGCCCCCTCGTTCGAAGCGCGGAACTTGCAGGTTGATGAAGGGAAGAGAGACCAGCGAAGCAAAACTTCAAGGCACAGAAACTCCGTCAGTCCGAGCCGATCAGAAAATGGACGGTTCACACCAACAGTGGCCAATATGTTGGCAAAAGCTGTCTGCCCAGAAGAAGATAGCTGACAATGAAGAAGCTCTTGTGAGAAGGTTGCATCTTTACTAAGGACTAGATTTACCTAAAGCAAAGTGCACGAGGAGGATGAGTTTCGAGAAGAGTGTCAGTGAAGCACTGTTCACTCACCTAACTACAAAGATCCTGATGTGGCATTGGAGAGAAGAGATGAGAGTTATTACAATTTCATGAAAGAAAAGTATGGAGTGAAAACAAACTCAAATTCCTTACAAACCAAAAGAAGATACAAAAGACACGCCAGCAGAGGCGGCTCAGGAGACTTAAGAAAGACCTCCAAAAGTAAAGGTTCAAAACAGCCGTGAAAGAGTTCAAGACCCTGAAACAAGAGATTGGCAAGATGAGCACTAAGAGGTATTGAAATGATCAGATTGCAATAATAAAGTGAGGAAGTTAGATCTGAAGCAGAAACAGAATAATGACCATGCTAAAGCACAGGATCACTTCAAAGAAACTCCACACCAGGATATGCAAAAAACCTGTTGGACCAACAGAGCCGGCAAAGAGAACCTGAAGTTAGTAAGGAGATAGCTGATAAGTTTTCAAGACAACATACAAAAATAGCAAAACGACAACCCCAGGTACAACCCCTTAGAGGAGCACAAAGCCAAAACACCGACAGCAGAAATGCATTCAAACTCCATCCGTGGCAGAACTAAGAAGAAATTGTGAGGCACAAAAGGATAAATCGCACCAGGCCACCATGCAATACCATATGTGTACAAGAAGTTCCACGGGTTCTAGCACAAATTTACACCATGCTCAAGCAATTTGGAGGAAGATGAAGATCAAATTTATCAATGAGAGTTGGCGAGGCTGTGTTGATCCCAAAAGAAGTGACCGAACCAGACCAGAGCGTTTGGAATATCCCCTGACAATGGGAGTGGAAGATGTTGCTTCAAGTACTGGCAAAAAAATGATTATATTTTCATGGTGAGAAATGGTTACATTGACCAAGCTATACAAAAAGGGTTCCTTCCAGGAGTATCACGCTGTGTACAACATACCCCGTACTCATGGAGATACTCTTAGATGCAAAGAGAAATTCAAAGGAATGTAGTGGCATAGTTGGACCAAGCAAACGCCTATGGATCAGTTGCCCATAACCTCAGCCAGTTTGCCTTGGAATGGTATCACGTCCCTTCCAGGCAATTTGGGGCGTGAACTTATCTACCACTACTACGATGAACTGTTTGTGAGAATCAGAACAAGAGTGGAAGTCAGAAAGTGTCATGTCACCAAATGGACTATTTCAATGTTGTCCACTGTCAGTAGTATTGTTCCTGATAGTGTTCAACCTACTCCTAGACTCCTCAAGACAAAACAACACCTGGGATACCAAACTGAAGAATACAGCAATTAAGCAACTTCAGAAGGCGTATGACGATGACCGACCTCATTGCAAGAAGCAAACCAGGATGTGAGGAATTGTACATATGGTGGAGATATTCCTTACTGGACCCAAAACATGAAAGCCAAAACCAATCCAAGTGTAGGAGCTCGAAATGAAGACAACACAGTTGGTCAATGGGTCCTAGGACGAAAACCAAAGATCCTATGTGCCAATATGTCCGAAGCTCAAGATCGCCGGGAAGGAGATGCCATTCATCCATCCAACGCCCCAACCGCGGTTTCTAGGTGAAGAAATATACATAGACTCAGCGGATTCAGAAGTGCACGCATCGGTCTCTGCCAAGTTCAAGGATCTGATGGAGAAGATGATCGTGACAAGTAAAAAACATTGGAAAGATGTGGATATATATGATGCGATCTGGGAAAACCCGACACATGGTGGGAAATTTATATTGAGTTTTTACTAATCACTACGGTTTGAAATATTAAATTTCCATACAACGGTTTACTTCTTTCTTCTTGATACACACATCAAAAGTTAAGCCTTATAACAATCTGACAAAAAATAAAGTACAATATAACAGATTTAATCTTATTGTACTATTTTCCAAAAACTGTTCATGTGCGACATGTGCCGGGGTTTCCCGAATCACATCCCAATTATGAGAACTATGTGGTGAGTCGTATTACCTGGGAATCAGAATCTACTGTTCACATCACCTTTGCTGAAAGCCTGCAAGACAAAGTAACCGTTATTGAAGAAATGGGATGGCTATCAAGTTTGCACACCCTTCCATTAATAGAAGGAGAGAGAAGAAAGGAATTCAACTGAAGCACTGACAACACACTTCAAGTGCATGCAACGTCATCAAGTATCAATCGAAGTACTTGTTGACAGGATCACACTATGTGTATGGCCATATCATGGAAATACAGAAGAGAAGAAGAACTGGAAGGTGTGAAAGACGGAAGAGAGAGAAAGACACTTGTTCCTCAATGAGCTCTGTAGTCGGTCGGTTTTATCAAAGGTGATAAAGACGGCTGAGATGAACAAGAACGTCACAGGAAGGCCCTTACAGCCCTTGTCAAAGATGTTTACGGTAGACGAGATGCTTGTCAAATTCTACAGCATACGCACAGCAGGGTGGGGGGTGGGATGGGCTACTGCATTGCAGCTAGATATCACATGGAACCAGCTTTTGTATTCATGGTCACCAGAACTGCTCAAACTATATATACTAGTGCGGAACATACAACCCTGCAAACCTGAGACACTGGAGCAAGCAATCATTGGGATTATGCCCAACTATGGTGGTGACAATAATGTACCTTGATACATAATCTTCAATGTGCAATATTCACTCAGAGCTGGCAAGATTAACTGAGGCATGACATGGTGCTGCGCAAATCATCCACCACATTTCCCCAGCAATTGTTAGGTCCAAGAGCAGTCCTGAAGCGGAGTCAGACCAATGTCAGAAGTCTGGAATAGCCTTCAAATCAGATGAAAGCAATGCTTACAGGAAATGTCAAGTGGTCACGTAATGAGAAGCAGACAGGATCCACTAATGTCAGGACTGGGAGATTGTTTGGGGTGAAGATAAGAGTCCTGCACTGTTTCCACCAGTAATTGTGGTAACTGCAAAAACGCCCCTATCACCATATATTCTATTTTACAAACGCTGGTTTTTTTTTATGGTGACGAGCTGACAGCCGCAGAGGAAAACCTTGCACTTGCTAATTCAAGGGGAAAACATGCAAGAAAAATACGCCGATCTTAGATAGAATGATAGAATGTGGATGGAAGTGAAGTATTTGGCGTTGAAGTGGGCTCCAGAGGCTTACCAACCAAACCCTCAGAGCATGTTTCAAATACTTGAGCCTTCAAAAAGAAATCAAGAAACGCATTAGAATAAATCTTAAATAGCCTAGAGTCAATATTCACATCTGACTGTCAAGAAGCAACAGCATGTTTTGAAGTTGGGAGTTAGTAGAAAGACCAGAATTGCCAACAGTCTGGCAACTGGAGAGGGAGGTCGCCGGACCAAAGCGCTTAACCCACCACCCGCCCGTCCCAAGTACGGGGGCATCTGCAAAGCAGGCAGACTGTTAATGACAGGAAGAATTTAAAAAGATCTGGGCTTGTAATAATAACATCCTTTCATCTGTGCACATCAAATAACGATGTCGAAGCAGGACAAGCCAGGAAACGGGCTCTAGACGGCCAATGGTGTTTAATCCCTTGCATGAATTACATTGTCATATTCCAAATAAAAACATGTGAAAAAAGACTATTTATGAGCTGTTACACATACTTATAAGATTGAATGTCTTTTGTTGGCAGCATGTCGATTTCAAGTCTTTCACAGACTTCATTTTCAAGGAGAAAGGCAATAGAAAACCTTAAGGCAACATAAGGTGCACTGGCCTAGCATTGTTGTGCGGAGGACACGTGGCAATTCTTAAAGCACAGAGTTGACCGAATCCAGCAGACTTTCGAAACGTTCCAATTGCCATGTACAGTGGAAGATTAAATGACGAACTGTCCATCATTTGGGCATTTGGTGACGTTTATCTTGCAATTCATTAGTTTGTAAATGACCAAGGAATGCGAGAGGCGTGTAAATGCAAGAAGCTCTGAAGATAGGCTGACAATTAAACACGCCAGTGGCAATGTTCCTTTCTATGAACACAGGCATGATATTTAACTGAGGTTCAAGTATTAAAGGCACTCTCAGTGTTTTGCTAATTATAAAATCCGAAAAAAATCATCAAATCAGATGTCTTGTAACAAGTATGTACCCTAACATACCCTTGCAAATGATAAGACTATTAAAGACGATTTATTCATTAACTGTCCGGGCGGACACTTTTCCTTTTCTGTCAATCTTCGTTGGAAAAATAACTTATGATAATTATACAGAATATCCTCAATTTTAAGCATAAAATACTTCGGGCAATTTAAATATTGTTGATTCCCCTTTCAGTGAATCCTTGATAGTGTCTTTACATGTTTAGACATATCATGAGGTGTATACCTCAGACCAGTCTTGTAATTGAATTAAAAAAAAAAGCAGGAGGTGTTATTTTCAAACTATTTGTACCGTCCCGTGGTGAAATTGCATGAATCAGCGGTGGGCGGGCCAAGCCTCATTCATTATAAGCAACTCACCAAAATGTCAAAAGACATTACAGCAATTACGGAGGGCCAAACAAACACCATTTGGGTGATTTGATGTGTGGTCGGTCATGGGTGTTCCCATGACCCTCAACCGACCTCGTCCTCTTTCGTTTCTCAAAACAAAAAAAATCAGAAAATACCATTCCAGTGGAGTCGATCTTAACTCCAAGTTTTGGAATAAGAAAAGATTCCTTGACAAATATAAAAACTTCATAATTTTCGTCAAGGTTTCGCTTTACGTGGTAAACCAATGGAGACGTCTGAAATTAGGATTTCTTAGCCCCCCACCCCCACCCCAAAAAACTTATTTTAAAAAAAAAAAAAAAAAAAAAATACATACATACATACAACAACAAAGACTTATATTGCCGCCAAATACATGAATATCGGCGACATTAAAAACAGAAAAATAACCATTATAAAAAAAACGTAATATTAAAATATACAAAATTAAACAAAGGAAATAATATGGTTTTATGAAGCTTTTGAAGCTAGTGCTGTGTGGAGCCATGCGAATTGGCTGGAAGTGGATTCCTAGACGTGGCCCATAAAACCTGAAGAGTGATTCACCAGCCGCAGGCCCGTGCACCCCCAACCCCCCACCCCACCGATCCTCAAGAAGAGAAGAAAAAAAAAAAAGGAAAAAGAGGAGAAAGAGAGACGGAGAGATAAAGGGAGAAAGAAAGGAAAAGAGAATGGCTTCAGACCAACTTAGTTTGTTTCAAGTGTAGCCAAAAGACATCATGAATTGTTAATGTGCCAACAGTACTGTGATCAAATGGGTAAAATAAAATACATTCACATCTCGTGACAGTGGCATGGACAAACGGGAGGGGAGCATGAGCCATTCCCCTAGTTTGGTCTACCAGTGTAGGGGAATTTTCAGTCGGGGAAGCTGAAGTTGTCAAGAAAAAAATTGTTTGGTCGGTTCCTAAATCCTAGCTCATGCATAAACCTTATAGGTCTAATGGCCATCGGTTGGGTTAAGTGCCCATCCTTTCTATGAATCAAGACTATACTTTAATACCTTCCAAAAATGCCCTTCTTATAGCTAAAATCCAAGAGCATCTGGGGGCTCTGCCCCTGGACCCCGCAGGGCTGCTGTCCTGCCCCCACACGAAATACATGTTGGCATTCCATGTGTAGTTTAGCCTTCGCAGTACAAGCTATACGCCCGTCTCGGTGAGCAAAGTTAGAAAACTAGTCTTTCTTTGAGTTGATCTTGATGGTTTGAATAGTACAAATCCAGAGCTCCTGGCCCCCACAGGGCCTCTGCTCTATGCACCGTTAAAGACGTTGTGTAGTGCCCCGTAGGCAGTAGAAGGGGGCGGTATACTGCACGTGTGTGAGCAAATTGGGAAATCATTCTTTTATTTCAATGAGTACGATACCCGTCAAAAGTGGCCATTTTGAAGTTTTGAATAGCTCAAATCCAAGAGCTTCCGGGGGCTCCACCCCTGGACCCCGGTACAAAGCTCTGCCCTGCACCCTAACCAGGGGCCTTAAAAAGGGCACTCGACCCCACACCCGTCAGAGCTTTCTGGTTTTTTTCGCCTGCGCCCTTGTGTCAAGGCACTTGCGGTGT
>JAMKCH010017495.1:0-23142 GCA_023653785.1 Ophioderma brevispina
GCTCAAGCATGGCATAACTTAACACCAACAGCAGCACGGGCACTGAGTAACTCATAACCTCCATTCGGGTAAAAGATTCATCTTTCACGATACCTTTATACTCCACAGAAGAAATCCACAACTACTCGTGTGGTACAATTACTTACATCACAACAAACCAAGAATTAGCTTCTAACAAGGGCTGAAATAAAAATTGAGCAATGGCTACAGAGAAATTAACGCTAGATAACGGAGAGAAGAAAAGTTGACGTCTTGCCTGCGAGGCGGCGACCTCGGTCAATGACGAAATCTCTGCAACATCTCCTCACGTTACACACACCTGTAACTAATCCTCATGCAAAACCGTTAATCCGGCTATACCATTGAAAATACATTTTTCGCGCCATTTCAAAAATCCCTAGACAGCTGAGAACGTTTGTTGCGCTCCTATAGAGTCTTTTTGCTCCTATAGAGTCCACAGCGTATTACGTTAACGGTGAGTGACTGGTCGTTAAACGCGTACAAGCATCAAGGACAGTGTGTATACAAGACTATCGGAGACTTATGGCCTTGTGGACTTGCATAAGTCTTGTCCTGTGGAAACTGTATGCCTGATAGGCCTATACGCTTAAAAATGGCATGCGGCTGCAGCGAATAAGTTTTTGTCAGTTGCGTTCTTTTCTAAAACTATCGAAAATGAATTTAACGGCTATCTCCTGTTTCAATCCCTGTATTTATGACGCCATAATTCGACCTCCTAGTTCAGTGAAAAAAAAACAAACAATGCTAATAGCTAGGGGCCTACTTATCACAAACTCATAATTGTATTAAGCATATAAAATTATTTCGTGTAACTGTTTCCTGAAAAAAATGACTTAATTTACGCAAAACTTGTGGACAAAATTGAATATTATATTTGGCTTCACTGTAAAAAAAAAAACAACTAAAATTTTCAGGAAAATCCAGGAAGCAATTCTGCCAACAAATTACCGTAAAATTTACATTATAGGCCTACTGTAAAAATTAATTTGATCAAAACACTTTTAAAAAACATATTTGGTGACTTAATTCAGAGATAGTGAATGTGTGGATAATAAAAAGTACTGACGAACACCCTGACTTTAGTAGGCCTATCCACAATTTTTTACAGTGTATATAGTGTAAAATGTGCAGTTTGTTGTAAAATGTATTACATCAAACTGTAAAATATATAGTAAATTTGAATGAAAAGCTGTATTTTTACAGGTTTTTTTTGGCAGAATTGCTGCCAGGATTTTACTGCAAAAATTTACAGTATTTTACATGTAAATTTGAGTACTTAAACGTATAATTGAAAATTCATAGTAGTGTATATTAATGTTGTTACTCAGTAAATTTCAAAATAAATGCTTCAATTTTAGATTTTGTCAATATAGGCATGCATGGAAAATTTGACAAAATTTGCAGTATTTTCCTGTGTTTCCAATCCAAGTACTGCAATTTTTTACAGTATTTTCCTGTAAATTGCATTGTAATTTTTACAGTGTTGCAGGGTATTCTGCTAATTGTAATGTTTGCTTGTTAGTTTGTGTGACTGCAATAGTTTCTACACTCCAGAACGTACTTTAAACGTGCATTTTGTGATTCAACAAGATAGATCGCATTTGTTCGAATAGTAGCAACACATAACTCTCTACTTAGACCGATGATGTTTGGTTACTCTCTTAATTGGTTACTTATACTTTATTTCAGAGATTAAATTTTATAACTGCTTTAGGTAAGGGGTGGTGGGGGGGCTGTGGTGCATGACAATACCCTTTAAATGAACAAAAGATGAAAACTTTTTAATACTAAAAGTCACGATCCGTGATTTGATAAGTAATATATCAAGTGAAAAAAAACAATTATCAAATCGATTTTTGCAACGTCTGGAACAAGTACTATATATCCTACCAGAGGCCTAACCCTACAAGCAGCTGACAGCGGTAAGACCAAATGTTAGCCAAATAAGGACAACATCGGATACTTTTAGTCTTAGTGCCCATACAGACAACTTACTAACAACACTAATTGAATAAAGGTTTCATTGAATAATGCTGTTTTCTTAACTTTCTATTTTTTCCACTTGGAAAATATCAAATATTTGACACTTTCAGGTGAATCACTGATGATAGTGCTTTTAAGTGACAGGGGAGTTCCTATATGGACCAAAAAAATTTGCTTTCGCGCTGGCCGATTTATCTGTATGAGAATTTTTTTTTTAATGTCCTTCTTTTCATACCAACAACATCGGCTTACCGTGGCGTTTGCAACACCCGTAAAATACAGATCAAAATAGCAAGTTTTTTCGTTAAATTATGTGTAATATAGATCTTCTAAGAGCTGTAGATATCGCATAAAATTAGTTTTCAAAATTGATGATGATAATGCGCAGGCATGGCGCATTTGCGCATTTCCCAATCTTTTGCCCCATAATTTTGCAGGTTTTGAAAACAATGATCTTCATCAAATAATAACATTTATGCGATTTGGTTGTGTCTTTACGACCCTTCACCCTTGCTATAATTTTCGTGCAAAATTCGTCGAAAGAGCCTTCCTTAGAAACCCCGGGCAGGAGTGAAAATCCCTTGGTCACTACAGTGCTAAAACAGTTTTCATTTAATGGAAGATACAAACAACATATGGTACAATTTTTAATTTGTACCACTTTTAAAGATCGGTTTCAAGGAGTTTTCACACTCGTTAGTGTCAGCGGGAGGGTCCATGCAGGTCCCGTTCCTATAGGGGTGTCTCACCCCTTAACAAATCTGTCGGTAAATTTGCGTTCACCGGGAAATATTTGATTTACTGCAAAAAATCGTAAAGGATGGATGGTTGAATATCTGAATGAGATAAATGACAATATTTTGTTACTGATTTGTCGGAAGAGCTGACCTAATTTTGATGGGGGCCAAACTGCTGAAAATGGTTGGTATTGCGTTAGTGCCTTTTGACACGACTATAAGTTGATTGTCTCCCCACCTCTCTTTAGTTTTGGGAACCGAAGGAAGAAAAAAATGCTTCAGCAAATATGCAGTATGCCGCCGCCCCCCCCCGCCCCCACACCCCCATGAAACATATATGCAACATAGGCCCTAAATCAACAATTCAATTGATGTTGGGGGGGGCTGGCTGTAAATTATGGCAAATTATATTATACAAACAAGCAAAAATCTGGAAAACATGAGAAAATCTAGACGGTTCATGCCTTACGCATCGGCCTATACCTTTTAGAAACTAATTTTAATGTTGATATCTACTCTAGAACGAAAGGCTTTTATTAATATATATACTATCTATATATATATCTATAATAATATATATAATCTCTATATAATATATAATAATATATATATATTATATATGATATATATATATATAATATTTCATGGCAAATGTGCAATTTTGTCAGTTTTATTTTTTAATTGGTTTGTAAAATACACTAATTTCCCATGAAGTTTGACAAAACATTTGTTTTTATAAGGTCAAAATGATTTTTTAATGTCAGCACATAAAGGGCTTATTATTGTTTAATGTAATTATCAGCCTGGTTTTATTTGTTATCACATATATGTCTTTCTATAATAAAAATGGCTGCAGTTAATATCTTTGTAAATTAATTTAAGCCGTTTTCCATTAGTGATGTTCATGCTATTTGCTACACTTTTTCCAATAGTATCAACAAGGTTGAACATCATAACCCTCTCTTTACCAAGAATACCCTCCACCCCGTTATAATTTGGCTCTGGAGCGCCTGAAATGCCAAAGGTTTCGTAATGCCTAAAAAGGTTTCATAGCTGAAATCCACATGAAAAGCCGATACTCATACTTTTTTTTAGCGCAAAAAATCGGGAATGTCGCCGATTTTCTGCGGAAAATATAAATTTTACCGAATCGCGGAGTTTATGAAGTCGTTGTAACGGCCATACTAGGAATGTTAGTGCCTATTTTGGTTAATCAAAGGAAATAGGATTACATCCACTGGAATCAAAACCGGGGTGCTTAAAGCGGCACTGGGCATTTTCAGAAAATATGAATTTCTTCAATTTGCTCGCAAATGATATATATGTTTCTAGGGGTTAATAAATTTTAAGTATTTTTTATTAGTTTATGAACTTTATCACATTTTACATTCTGTTCGTACATCAAACAACAGAATACTTAAAGCCTACACCCCACCGCCATAATTTGAAAGAAATACATGCATTCACCCTCGTCTTAACCAAGCCCTTTTTGTAACAACACGGATTATTACCAAGGGGGGAGGGGGTTACCACCACCCCCTAGAAATTTGTTACAAATGGCACCCGATGCTTATGATTTTTGATACCAGTGGATAGCTTGGTCCTCCTCTTTCCATTGATACCAAAACAAAGTACCAACAACCTAGTAAGCGTCACAATGACGTCAGCAAGTCCGCGAGTCGGCAAATTGGCATTTTCCACAGAAATCAATTTTGCCTAAAAACTAGGAATATCGGATATTCAATGTGTGCGGTTTTTCAGCTCTAATGATGGCAAATTTTAACATAACATAAAGTTTAAAAGTATACTTTGGCATAGGCTATTTTTCAAAAATGCCAACCATAAAATATCCCTTGGGTGGCAACACCTATCAAACCACCCCCTTCCAAACCCTTTCGACTTTTACGGATATCCTAACCCCGGGGGGATGCTAACATGACCATAACGATGAGAGAATATTACCTAGAAAGCTTTTATTAAAGCTTTGGCATGTTAGCCCACGGAGCATTTCACTGGGGGGGGGGGGGAAGGTGGGGGTGCTTTTCGTTATCCACAGCCGCCACAGCCGCGCTCCCCGACTTACCCCCAAAAGTGAGATTTTTATATCATCGAAATCGTTAGTATCCCTAGTAATGCTGTGTACCCAATCGCGTACTTGCAAATTCGATTTTAATCTGTAATAGAAATTCGTATGTAGCTTTCCGTAAATGGACTGCATGAGCATTTGCTCATAACATCATCGAAACCCAGGATTGGTATCAACTGAAATTTTGGGAAAAGCTTTTCTCAACAATATAATTTATAGCAAACTATAAAACAAGAAGGTAAACTATAATCCTAATGCACTTTAAAAGGCATCTCTTTGACTAAAGTCACTATGCCCTGAATGATGCTTAGCTCGCATAAACACCCGTTCCCTTAACTATTGATGCCTTATTAAACTAGTCCCATAATGCCTGAAATGATTGATGCTTAGGCGATGAAAAAAGAAAACCGGGTTTTTTACGGGCACGCGGACCTTCGATTAGGGTCGGTCGGGGCTAATTTTTTTCTTTTTTTTTTCTTTTCTGGAGTTCAAAATTGGCCTAAAATAGCCCCAAAATCTGGAAAATCAAGAAAAAAATGAAAAATTTTACAAACAAATTTTCTATAAAAAAAATTGCCAAAATTGATAAATTGGGTTACAAACAGGCTGATTTTACATATTTTTTTTTGGAAAAACTAAAAAAAAAATCTGCAAAACTGAAAATCAGGGTCGGTCGGGGCCCGTAAAACCGGGTTTTTTATTTCGTCCGTCGTCGCTTAGCTGCATAAACACTCAGTTTGCCCCTTACTAATTTGTCGCCGTACTTCATACTTCACATAGTCACCTAATGCCCTGAAATGATTGATGCTTAGCTCGCATAAACACACTCATGCCCTTAACTAATTGATTCCTTACTTCGCATAGTCACATAATGCCATTGCCCGGAAGTGAGGTTGATGCCTAGCTTCGCATAACGCTCAGTGCTTAGGCTCGCATAAACCCTCATTACCCTTACCCTTAAACTAATTGATGCCTTACTTCTCGGGGCATAGTCACACTTGCCCTGAAGTGATTGATGCTAGCTCGCATAAACGCTCAGTGCCCCTTACCTAATTGCGCCTTATTCGCATATTTCACATAATGCCTCTGAGTGAATTGATGCTAGCTCGCATAACCGCTCGTGCCCTTAACTAATTGGGCCTTACTTCGCACATAGTCACATAAAATGCCCTGAAAGTTATTGATGCTTAACTCGCATAAACACTCATTGCCCTTAACTCATTGATTGCCTTACTTCACATCGTCACATAAATTCCCTGAAGTGATGGATGCTAGCTCGCATAAAACGCTCATGCCCATTTAACTAATTGATGCCTTACTTCACAGAGTCACATAATGCCCTGAAGTGATTGATGCTTATCGCGCATCAACGCTCTCAGTGCCCTTAACTAATTGCGCCTTACTTCACATGGTCACATAATGCCCTGAAAAGATTGATGCTAGCTCGCATAAACACTCATTGCCCTTAACTAATTGATGCCTTACTTCACATAGTCACATAATGCCCTGAAGTGATTGATGCTAGCTCGCATAAACGCTCAGTGCCCTTAACTAATTGCGCCTTACTTCACATAGTCACATAATGCCCTGAAGTGATGATGCTTAGCTCGCATAAACGCTCAGTGCCCTTAACTAATTGGCGCCTTACTTCACATAGTCACATAATGCCCTGAAGTGATTGATGCTAGCTCGCATAAACACTCATTGCCCTTAACTAATTGATGCCTTACTTCGCATAGTCACATAATGCCCCGAAATGATTGATGCTTAGCTCGCATAAACGCTCAGTGCCCTTAACTAATTGGCGCCTTACTTCATATATCACATAATGCCCTGAACTGCGTGATTGATGCTATAGCTCGCATAAACGCTCAGTGCCCTTAACTAATTGGCGCCTTACTTCATATATCACATAATGCCCTGAAATGATTGATGCTTAGCTCGCATAAACACTCATTGCCCTTAACTAATTGATGCCTTACTTCACATAGTCACATAATGCCCTGAAGTGATTGATGCTAGCTCGCATAAACACTCATTGCCCTTAACTAATTGTGCCTTACTTCACATAGGCACATAATGCCCTGAACTGCGTGATTGATGCTTAGCTCACATAAACACCCAGTGCCCTTAACTAATTGATGCCTTACTTCACATAGTCATATAATGCCCTGAAATGATTGATGATTAGCTCACATAAACACCCAGTGCCCTTAACTAATTGATGCCTTACTTCACATGCACATAATGCCTTGAAACGATTGATGCTTATCTCCCATAAACACCCGGTGCCCTTAACTCAACGATACCTTACTTCACATGATCACATAATGCCCTGAAATGATTGATGCTTAGCTCGCTTTAACACCCAGTGCCTTTAACTAATTGGTGCCTTATTTCACATAGTCCCATAATGCCCTGAAATGATTGATGCCTAGCTTGCTTTAGCACCCAGTACCCTTAACTGATTGATGACTTATTTCACATAGTCCCATATTGCCCTGAAATGATTGATGCTTTGCTCGCATAAACACCTGGTGCCCTTTACTAATCGATGCCTTACTTCACATAGTCTCATAATGCCCTGAAGTGATTGATGCTTAGCTCGCATAAACACTCATTGCCCTTAACTAATTGATGCCTTACTTCACATAGGCACATAATGCCCTGAAATGATTGATGCTTAGCTCGTTTTTAACACCCAGTGCAAATTTTAACTATTGGTCCCTCACTTCCATACAGTCACATAATGCCCTGAAATGACGTCATAGCTGCTTTAACACTCAGTGCCCTAACTATTGGTTCGTACTTCACATAGTCACATAATGCCCCGAAATGATTCTTCGCTCAACATACAAACAACCCAGTGCCCCTTGTATCTGATTGATTCTTACTGCAAACGTGATTCATATGTCCTAAAATGGTTGATGCTTTACTCGTATAAAACCACCCGGTACCCTAATTAATCGATAATTTGCCTCACATATATACAACCAAAAGTACTCAACAATTTTCATTTTTCATCAACTATCACTATTGGTCGAAACCGATCTGTGCTTGCCCAATATAATCATCCATGGCATCCAATAACCTCTTATTCGCACAATGTTTTCGTCCCTATTTTTTCCGAACCCCGCCCTCCGATATTTTTCTTTTTCCGTAATATGAATAAACATTTCTATGGGAAAGGTTGCTTTGGGGGGTCCAAGTGGACCCCCTTATGCCCCAACGGGAAGTGTACAAGAACCGTTTTGCACCGGGCTCCCCAAAAAGATTACACAAAGAGCTTGATTCAAACCCAATAAACGGATTGGTGTTATTATGGTGGATTATGTAGGAAGTAAGCTCCGTATCCAGTTGTGGGAACAACTGTGTAGAATAATTCTGCTTGGACACTTGCCAATAATGCAATATTGTAACAAATGTTGTTTGCTCTTATTCATTTCTATTGTGTATCAAGTTTGGTTAGTGATTTTAATTATAACAACAACTTTAAACTGGAACAATATTAGTTTGAGGGCATGAAATGGTATCAGAAAATCAACCCTATTCATATCCCAATAACAGAAGTTTGACGACACGTTTTTCATGCGAATGCTCTCAACAAGGTAACCAAAACCTCTGGCAATAAAATCTCAGAAAACCCTATATAATAAGGCCTACTGTTATTTCTTGCATACTCTTTATTCATTTCTAATAATTCAGCTAACTGGCATTCGTACTCTTGTAAAAGGCAAAAATAAGTAAATGAGGAAACTAAAAATCGACAGAGACCTAGAGGAAAATATGTTTTTCCTGAGAAGCTGTTAATTTAACTAGCACCATGGTGGTAAAGCTATTTTTTCTACACTTCCGTACGTAAAATCTTTACTGCAAATGACCGAACAGACATTTATCCCTTCCTCACCACCACAATATGTCAATCGTATCATGTTATTTCAATTTTTAGGCCGGATAAACGTTTTTTGCATGAGGATTCTTTACATGTGGGTGTAAACGTGAAAAGGAATGTTTGCAGAGATATCGTCATTGACCAAGATCGACGCCATGCAGGCAAGACGTCAACTTTTCTTCTCTTTTTCTTCTCTCCTTATCTAGCGGTTTCATTTGTTCTCTGTAAAGCCATTGCTCAATTTCATTACCAGCCCTTCGTGTTAAAGCTAATTCTTGGTTTGTTGTGAAAGTAATCGTACTACACGAGTAGTCGTGGATTTGTTCTGGGAAGTATAAAGGTATAGAGAGAAATGAAATTCATTTTACCCGATGGCGTTAATTATTTCATTCAGTGCCCGTACTGCTGTTGTGTGTTACGTTATGCCATACTCGTTGCTGTAGCTTTCGTGGAATTTTTTTTTCCGCCACGTTATTACAGCCCTCGAGCAATAGTACCGTTTACGCTCCATTTGGCTTTCAATGGCGTGGGCTTTCGGGGATTTTTCCTTGCTTATTGGCATTATCAGATGTGTTTTAATGCCTCTCTTTTTCCATGTTTATTGATGTGTTTATGTGCAATCAACATCTTCCAAGTTATTTCCTGCAATGAATAATTTTCACTATTCATTTTTCAGGTTTCTGTTCCAAACTGGCTTCTCTGTTGAAGTGTCAACGCCTCAGGCCTGTACTTTCATTCGTTATGTGTATCCGTTTTAATGGCCTTGTAATGAATTAGCTGCTAAATTGCATTAGCTGATTATGATCTTCTATTTTGGTACTACATTGTGTGCATAACCAGTAGTATGTTTTCGCCCGTTTTTCAAAGCGTATGCTATTATAGAGAAATTTGAAATATTTCATTTTTTTCTTTTTTTTTAAGATAATTAAAACGTATTTTTTAAATGTTTATTATATTTTTTAGATAGCAGTTTTGCGTCTTTGTGAGTTGTATATTTTTAATGATCATGTTATAGAGCCAACAGATCTTTATAAATCACCTGTGTAGGTTATGCTGCTATGAACGTTGGGATTTGCAGCATAACTCCCCCCGGGGTTTTTTAATCCAGATGCGGCGGTTTCGGTTTGGATGAGTAGTTTTTATTAATAGTAGCAGTTTTGCACTATTGTTTCAATTTAACATGCTATTTATCTTACCTATAACCGATTTGGATTTCACTGTTCCCTTTCTCCAAAATAAGCCTGTTTAGGCAAGCAATTGATGTGGGACTATCTTTCCCATCCCTATAGTATTACGAATGATTTGTTTCAGGTGCGCAGGATCTATAAAGTATTTAATCAGTTTTGCATATCGACATATGTCGTCGATATATTTATATATAAGCATTTTTTCACCGAACCCTCAAATTAGCCGGTGTATTCAGACTTACATGTATGGGATTGATATTCTGATCCTTGCCATGTTTGTCCCGTTTTATATCTCAGATATGTTTGAAGCGTGTGTTGTAGATTGTCTTGAAAATATACTTGTTACAGTTTTGAATTGTTCATTATAATATAGGCCTATGCTTTTTCCATATTCTCCACAGAATATACCTTTTAGGTGATTTACCTCGATAATAGCTTATGATGTGGGACTCTCTTTTCCCATCCCATCCTCGCCTGTTTTGTTTTCAGGTGCGCAGGAGTCTGATATATATTTCATTTTTGCCATCGACATATATTCGATATAAGCTTCTTTTCTCAAACGAACTCGTCAAATTAGCCCTGTGGTAGGCAACTGTACATGTGGGGATTTGAGAATTCTGATCTTGGCAAGGTTATGGTCCGTTTTATACTGCAATTGTTTGAAGCTGTTGTAGATTGTCTTGATAATAATCAGGTATCAGTTTTTTTGATTCTCATTATTATGTGCTTTTCTCCTTTTCTTCCCATATTATCCACAAATTGCCTTGTTTAGGATGTGATTTTACTTGGGGGGAAAGCCCTGGCAGGAAATCTGTTTTATGTTTCAGATACGTTTTTTGAATTTTATACTTTTTCGTTTTTTTGATAGTAAAGTTCTTTTTTATCATTCATAATTCAATTCGTGCTCCGTACGTAGTTCTGGCTTATGTGTGCCAGTGTAGGAAGCTTATTGTATTTGTGGCAGACATCTACTCGACAGTAGAATTTTCCAGAATTTTTCTGTTTTCGTTTGAATTTGGTGCATGGTTGTTTTGATAATAGGAGCAGTTATTTGGTTTTGTATTATATTCCTGTGATGAAATCGTTTCCTCCCCTCTGGTGTAGGGAACCAGAGGCCCCTATAGGGAGGGCCCTATTCTACCGTGGCACCGGTGTATGAACCTTTACCAGCGTAACGAGGCTTAAACGTATTGCGCTGAAATCATATTTTGTTGTATTTCTATTGGCTTTCAATATGTGTGACGTTTTACCATCAAATAGAGTCTCTATTCATGGCACCGGAATGTTAATACTAGGTTTCTCCTCCTTAGAGAGTTTTTTTGTTTACTGTAAGGGTTATCGTTCTGAAAGTTTCCTGTAATTCATAGTTATGATTGGGTTTGTACTCTAATGTTTTGCATGCTCCTTAGTCCCAGGTCATTACGTCCGCCGACAGGTTTATTTTCATTTTAGAATTTCTTGCTTTATGGTGGTGTGAATGAATTAGTTTTTTTGCAGCCGAGTTTGGATTCTTTTAGTCCATGGTTAATACGATATTTTTTGTCTTCGGTTTTCAAATAATATTTATCCATATGTTTTTAATGCTTTTAGCATGCGTTCCATGTCCTCTGGGTTGCAGATTCCTTTTCTCATGTTCACTAATTATTTGTAGATTTTTAACAGGTAGCCTACCTTTTCATACTCATTGAAATTTGAATACCGCGTTGTGAAGATGTCGGCATACATTGGATTAGTATGTTAGAAGCTCAGATTTAGTGATGAAAGAGCTATAGCTTTGCATGCTACCAATTACTTATGATCTTCTGGATTTATGTATTTCCCTTGCTAGTTAATTGGATTACAGCATTTACGTATTTTTTTTTTTTTTTTTTTTTTTTAATTTGGTGATTTTTTTCAAGTGCTACCTGTTTTAAGTAGGTCTATAGTGACAGAAGGTCACTGCAAGAGCTGTTGAGGAGGGATTTCTCACATTGAAGATTTTAAGGTACGCATGGACCCCCAGAAACTATGTTTGGCCGGAAATTGGGTCACTGCATCAGTATACACGGATTAGATCAGTATGTAGTAGACCCCCGGTTACGAGCTCAGACGCTGGGTGTCACCATAGTTAAGTTTACTTACTCTGATATGTGCCATCGCTTTACACACACTCTTGCTGGATTTAACCTTTTTGAGTTTCTTTTTAAGTGGCCAGATCTTTTGGTCTTTAGAATAGTGTTCAGTTTCAGAGTCTGAGTTATTTATAAATTCTGTATTAGTGTATGGAACACGGCTTGCAGTATGGATCTATTTAATCTACTTTGTCAGGATTAATTTTCCCCTTCTAGTACTCAGTGTTCTGGTTGGTGCGGTGGAGATTTCACAAGTATTTTTAGTACGGCACTGTCCCGCGGTCCCGTCAGTCGTCCGATTGCTTTTTCTTCCGCATGGTGCAAAATTGCATTTCCTCTTTGCTTCCGTTTCATACCGTGAATATGGTGGTTAGCCGACTGGCATCGGTATATTGTGATAAGCCGATTGGCACAATTTTATTAGCCGAGTGGCACATATTGGTTTTTGTTACTAGGCAGAGTATCACAATTTATTGAATGTTGCGATTTAGCCGAGTGGCGCAATTTGAATGTCGTGATTAGCCGAGTGGCATAATGTTTGTGATTAGCCGCGTGGCACAAGTTGACTTTTGTGATTTTGCCGGTGGCGCAGTTTGAAATGTTGTTGATTAGCCGAGTGGCCCAATTTTGTAATATTTTGGTTACCGATTGGCTTTTTAAGGCATCTTGAATTTTATAGTTAGTAAACCGTTCCCGTTTTTACTATAAGCTTGCTTAGTCGAATCTTGCCGTTTGGCCGTAACAGCTCGAGATCGCTACCCTTAGCTCTTATTGTGTAAGAGCTTCAGATCCGTTGCCTCCTTTGTTTGTTGGAATTGGGCGTTGCCGTTAATTTTTATTTGATGAAGATTTTTTTTTTTTTTTTTTACAATTTGGTGTTTTTTAGTTTTTGTGTTTTTTTTAAGATTTGATTTTGTATTTTAATTGCTGCATAGCTTTTAGTTTTTTGTGCTGGAATTGATCAAGATCTTTGTTTTTCTTTCTTTTGATTAGAAACTTACTTGGTTTAAATTGGAAATTGGGTGTGGCCTTGGCTTTCTGGATTTTCATCTGGATTCGCTTTCATAAAACCCTGGCAGTTATTTTTGTTAGTACCACTAGCGTTGTGCGGTAGTGCACTGTATTAATACTAGCCAGCTTTTTTAATTGATTGTCCCTTTTTTTGCAATTCGCAATCACCTTTTAAATTGCTATAGAGCCCTTGTCCCCTACATGTAACTATGGCATAGGTGTCATATTGGCATGTATAGGCCATAGTTAGTTCACCATTAGAGATGTATTCTTACATTTATGACAACTATGAGATATCGTTTTTGATTATGTCTGTGGTGACGAATTTGTGTGAGATTGAATTTTTATTTAATTTCACGTACAGAACACCCTTATCTATGAAGACTGATACCCCAGCCAGATACCCCTTCTGTTTTGTCTATGATAGATTGGTATAGATGTATATTATGATTCAGTGATCTTATTCTGGCCTCATTAGCTAACAATATATTTTAATCGTGATGTTGGCTTGATGCGTTTTGAAGTTTATAAGTACCTATAAGACTTCTAATTTTAGAACATTGCTCATCTTCTGCTTTTCTCATATTTGCCATCACCTGCTGTCCGTGTAGGTTTCCCATTCTCCTATTTTTAACTAATGATAGTTGCTTGTTTTTTCTTTTCTAGCATAGCACATCTTTTGAGGTATACCTTTTCTTTCCGGTTTGCCCCCCCTTCTAGTTCGGGCACTTGCTTCTTGTTTCGTGCTAATCAATCTTGAGCTGTTTTAACCGTAGCTTTTCAGCGCTGGTTCCGCACCAATTTGAAAAATCAATAATTGTTGGGCCGCATGCAGCACAAAGTGGTTTTGTTCTGATCCATTAACAGGGATCTTTCCTATTAGTCCTAGGGGTGAAGGGGTGTTCGTTGCCCCCCCTGAAATAAACTTTTAATCAATGTCACTATATCAGAAAAAAATGCGTATAAAATGATTAGCTATGTTAAAAAAAGCAACAAAGGTGTACAAGTATCATTTTTAGCAAATTTATGTGGCAAATTAGTATTGCCATTACAGAAAAATACAATTTTCGAATCTCAGCCAATACTGCAGATAAATGAACAAATAACGGTGGGACTGGACCTATGTTTTGAGGGTCAAAGTCAACATGGAACCATTTTGAAAATTACCAGATGTCCCACATGATGACATATATGCAAAGTAGGGTGTTGCCATTCGCCAAAAAATCCATATTTGGGCATATCGTGGCCAATATTCCACATACCTGCCCACATAAGATGACGAGACCTATGTTTGTAGGGTCGAGGTAATTTAAAGGCACTCATAAATTATGTTTATTTGTCATTTTAAATGTCCATCTGCAAATATAACACTATGCAAATTAGGGCCTCAGATGTCGATAGTCTCGTTTTGGGATAATTGTAAGAAACTTTGGCCAAGTAAATTTGGACTTTATAGAATTACTAATTACTTGTAACATTTCAAGGTGTATGGAATGATAAAAGACTAATGCGAGACTAAGATACTGGTATTGTTATCAGCCCGAAAGCAAACGTGAAGAACAGAACTCTCCAGTCTCCAATGACTCTCTCTGCCACATGGTGTGCAATGTTGTGATGATATATATATTGATCATGGTTAGTGTTAAAATCTCGGGATATTTAAGGGAACTACAGGAGAAAAAAATTATTGGACAAAAAAATTTTCTTAAAATCATTCCAAAACAAGATTATCAACATTAGACTTACACATCCTTGTACTCATTAAATACTTTTACAAAGCAATATTAAGATATCGTAGTAAGTTTTACACCGCGGTAAATTTTAAAGAACGCAGGTAAAGATTGGAGCAGATTCATATGGAGTGACATCTCCGAAAATCATATCAATCCCCATATCGCATGGTATCAGTCTGTGATCAGAAAAAAAACTCTTGAACGGAGTGGATATCATTCGTCTGTGGGAGATGATACACAATCTTCCCACCAGAATTTATTTTCTGTGACAAAATAGAGATTAAAAGCCGTACCCTCAAGGCTACTCCTCTTGGAAGAGCCAAGGGAGAATGGGTCTGGCTCAACTTTATCGAGTGTCAAGATGTCGCTTTCCTTCGTTACTATTCAGCAGGGCCTTCCATGAGTCCATAGACTTCCTTGGCCTCTATCACAGTCAACGACATGGAGCTGGAAGTCTTATTCGTACCTGCTGACCATATCCGGTTCCTCTGCAAGGAATAGCTGTAACGATGACTTAAAGATAAGCGCAAAGCTTAAACATCTATGGGCAAGGCTTGTACCGTACAGTGCCCGAGGACACATGGAAAACCCTGCGTCTCAGATTAATGTTTTCAAGCAAGCATCTCCGCCATGATTCTGCACCGGTTTGGCCTCTGACAGGTGTATGATGTTGTTTTGAGTTAAAAAACAGGCCCTCTGGCCAAGGACCTGGTCAAAGACTCAACATAGGCCTCAACATAGCCTCAAATTATGACAGAAGACAAACATCATTTGCCACTTGGAAAATGAATAACTTGAATAAATCTTACTAATGTCCATAGCAGCAACATTGTCACAGTGACGCAGGATCACGATTTACGGAAGTGCAAACGGAAAAAGTCAAAAAGCCATCATAAGACAAATAATCTGTTGAAGGGTGATAAGTTGCAGGTCAGCTTAGCTGAAAGTCAACACCAGAAATTCCCCCATTGCATTCACGGCGCAGTGGCACAAGTTTCCTGTGGCTCATCATTAACACAATTTTTTGAGAATGACACGGTCTACATTTACTACCATATGCAAGAATATGTTCTTTGCCTTTTATCAGGTTTATTGGCAGAAGGAAGATGCCCGGTTGCCGGGATAGGAGCCTCATCTCTGGCAAACTGGACTCTCCCCAATCCTAGAAAATCATTTACCCTCGAGGGTCTATGGGACTCATTGAATGCCTGCAAAATATCGCGACTAAGGAGAGCAACACATTGACACATATCAATGTTTCCAGGAGGTAGCTTGTGCAATAGCTTCAGGAAACATATTCCCAAATGCTAATGCCTGCTTTTGTGGTGGTGATCTACTTTGTAAAAGAGATATGGTCTTTCAGGGGTCCCTTCTGAGGCGTTTTTTTCAGCAGGTTATCAGAGCGATAGTTTTTGTGGTCATATCACACACACACACACACCAACATACTTACAAGAGCACACCACACACCAAACTCAAGGGTAACAAAAAAAAAATAACAGCAAGATCTCTACTTGTTGAAGATATGAGATCCAAGGTCACATGCTTTCTGGTTGGCGGCGGGCATACGAACATAGTCGTTATAAAATTTTGCCTAATTGATTTTATGCTACAATTATGGATAGCACATGACAGATGCGTCGAAGACCGAAGAATCCTTGTTATGCACGTTTTCAGAAGTGTGCTTTTTGGCTTGATTACACAAAGTCATTGTCTAAGTGTACATTAGTCTTTAATTATTGCAACATGAATTTATTATATATAAAGAGAAAATGCTTAATGTGTTTCTAAGTATTTATGAGTAGATTTTGCGTCTAAATGTTGAGGAATCTTGTTTTGGAATGATTCTAGGAACGCTTGGGCCAAAAGTAAAGTTTTTCTCATCTGCAGTGTCCTTTAAATTGACCTGAGGGGTGTAAAACACCTGATACAATATGGATATCACATTGAATGTTGGCAGAGAGTCATATTGGAGACTGTAGAGTTATGTCCTTTCACGGTTTCTTTGTCGGCCATGTATAACAACACAGTATCTAGTCTAGCTTAGTCTTTTCATTGCATACCTTGAATTTAAAAGAAATTTACAAGTATTTATCTGGATCGGATCTGGGTTTGGTTTTTTAACTCCAGCCAAACGGGGTCCCATCACGTTAGGCGTATTATGTATAGATGTGCACGTTCTAAATTTATCTTGGCCAACAAAGTTTCTTACAATTACCACAAAAACGAGAATATATACATGAGGCCCTAATTTGCATATTCTTAGATTTTGCAGGTTAACATGTTAGTAAACATGACAATAAATTAGGAGTACTGTGAAATTACCCTCGACAATGGAAACATGGTCTCGTCATCTTATGTGGGCAGATATGTGGAATATTGGCCAAGATATACCCCAAAGATGAATGTTATCTAATGGCGGACCATAATTGCATTAGTATGTATCAGGAAAGATCTGGTCATTTTCCAAAATGGTCCATCTGATCTTTGACCCTCAAAAAATAGGTCAGTACGCTTATTGTTCATTATCAACAGTATTGGTTGAGATATATTGAAAATGATTTTTTATTTTTTAGCTAATGGCGAAACTAATTTGCATATTACTTCATCATGGGGACATTGGTAATTTTAAAAATGGTTCCATGTTGATCTTTGACCCTCGAAAAATAGGTCCAGTCACCTTATTTGTCCATTTATCAACAGGATTGGCGGAGATATATCGAAATTGTATTTTTCTGTAATGGCCCAATACTAATTTGCATAAATTTGCATAATTAAAAATGATACGTGGGACCACTGTTTTTTGATTTTTTAACATAGCTAAGCTAATCGTTTTTACGCATTTTTCTTATGATTATAGTGACATGATTAGAAGTTTATTTCAGGGTTGGTTGTGCACGAACACCCCTTCGACCCAATAGACTATATATGTGGGACTGAGTTTATATTGGAGTAAATTGGTGTTGTGATCATTGGCCGTCTTAGATAGTTGGCAGGTAATGGTTGTGAAGTTGGATACGCTCGTTAGTAAGCCGATTGTATTAATTGCGATTTTATTGCAGGTGTACATGCGTTTTTACAGCAATAACATTTATATTTATTTTTCAGGTCTTGGTCAGTCCCCAGCAGAGCACGTTCTTTTATCCGGGACATATAGGGGGGCGGCGTGGCTGCCTGACGTGCGAGGACGCCTTGGTGCTCTCCAAGGTTATTCAGTGTTAATATATGTATATGTGTTTAGGCCTTTATTTCATGCAAGAGGGTTATGGCGGGGGATTTGAAAAGATTTATTACCGTTTGAGGAACGAATTAGGAAATAAATGTATTTCAATGGTATAGGCCCGGATTAACGGTTTTGCTAGGGGATTAGTCAGGTGTGTGTAACGTGAGGAGATGTTGCAGAGATTTGGTCATTGACCGAGGTCGCCGACACGCGGCAATGAGTCAAACTTTGCCAAATCTGGGGGTGTTTGGCATGAAAGTGCATCGTACTTCCATGAGGATGCATCGTTGGATGGATGATGGTTTATTGACGCTTCGAGGCTTCTGGAAAGGATTTTCAAAGGATTACTTAATAAAGATTTTCTGGACTAGGAGGTAGGTCTATGGTCTCTTCAGTTCTTTTGCTACTGAGGCGATATCGCAGGTTGGTAAGACGTGTTTCCAGTATTGGTTAAGTCTTTAACGCCTTTCTTATTTTCACGACGGTCTTGCTGCCTGACGGTCGAGCGACGCGTGGTGCTCCCCCCAGGTTATTCCAAGTGTTATATATATGTATATGTGTTTAGGCCTTTATTATCATATGCCAAGAGGGTTAGGCGTGATTGAAAATATTTTAATTACCGTTTGAGGGACGAAGTCTGCAATAAGCTAAAAACATATACGAGACGTACTTCCAAAGAATGCCGGACATGGTCACCAAAATAGATTCTTTGTTTGCGTATATATGTGTATTACTGGAATATTATCGTATATGTACAATGTAGGTCTGTGTCATCAATTAAACAATTACTCACACCCTCTCTCTCACTCCTTTTCTCCTCTCTCACTCTCTCCTCACTCTCCTCCCCTTCTATTCCCTCTCTAGCCTCTATCTTTCCCTCCTCAACTCCTCCTCCTCCCCTTTCCCCCCCTTGTCTCTGACAAAGGGGATAAAGGGCTATCGCGATCTAATGATAGGGGCCTCTGAAAAGTGAGGAGGGATGGCAGTTTTTAATGTTTTTACTAAATTTAGATACTGGAAATACTGGCTGTCTTCACAAATTCCATATTACCACCACTTTCATTTCACCGCATCAGAAAAAAATGGTGAGGCTTTTTTTTTTTTATTTTTAGCTTAGAGAAAAGATCCCTTCTCTTAAAATCACAATGAAAGGGAATTGTGTTTGATTACTAACGGCAATTTCCGAGATTGAAACATATCAATTTAAAGAAAAAAAATTGAAAAAAAATTAATAAAAAAAGTTTGATCTTATCCCAAGAATTAGAGGGCAGGACCGGAAAAATCCTGATTATTTGTTTTAAAATGTCAAATTCAATTGCAATAAAATGACGTGAGGAGAGTTTCTCCTTCTCCCAGATTGCACTTGATCGTTGTAAACCACCTACCGAGAAAACGTTTGAAGGTTTATTGGACAAACAAGTGCAACTGAGAAAAAACCGCAAAGTTTGTTTTGAACTTGCCTGCTACCCAATCGTCCCTATATAGGAAACAATGCTTCAAGTTTCTGTCCGTGCACTACAAAAATTCTAAATCATCTTACATAAGCCGGCGTTTTCCGCTTATTCCCACTTCAGGTGGATTCTAATATAGGCCTATTGGTAAAGCCTTCCACATATGGAAAAAAACGGGTTCGAAAAAAAAATGGGGCGCTTCTTGCTTCTGAACTGTCCTCACGTCTCTTTAATAATTGGATCATATGAATGTAAGAAATCAATAATAACAATAATAAACTTGCTATTCGAGCCTGTTACGCAAATCATTCCATTGTTAGGCCTAAAGTATTAGAGTTTTAATTTAGGGCCACAATATTAAGAATTGTTTTCTGTATTCTGTCTGTCGGGGCTGTTGAATTCGACATGCTCACTCACCGTAACTGGAGTGAAACTTACCACCTCCCGCAAACGGAATGTCTATGGCGGGACTGATTTATTCCAATTTATCCTTTATTGTAATGTGTGGACAGCTATAGGGGTAATAGAATTGCAATTTTGAATGGTTTATATCACTATGAGTAGGGCCTTTGCTAATTTTGGATGGTTATTTACATGCTGAGTATATTTAATTGCAACTGTTTCTGTGCCGGTTATTTTAATACTTTTGGGAATTTGTAATAATATTTTGATTTCCAACGTTGTTTTTTGCCTTTGTGTTCTTTGATTGACATTTTCTGACACTGTGAAAATACAATTTGCTGTCATCCTGAACATCATCCAGAGTAAAACACATATTTATGTTCATGTTCTCATTTTTAACATGTCATGTTCAAAATTGGCTATTTTAAACACTTTTGAATTGAAATCTATTTGAACACCCAATTTGAACACTTTATTTATGTGTTCTCATTTGGAACATTACATATTCTACTTTTGAACATTGAGTATTCTTATATGGAACACGACATGTTCTAACTCTGCACCTACAGGTTCATATTAAATACATTTTTTACACTACATGTTCTAAATGTTAACACACTTTATTTTAACCACCTCATGTGTTCAAACCGTTAATTTATGGAAACCAAACGGTTAACTTCTGGAACGTGTTCAGGTGTTCGAATTTAGAACACAAAAAAGCTGCAAATGATGTTCCCCACAAGAAACACAATGTGTTCTATCAATGTTCACTTTTCGAACACATGTGATAGGTAGTAAATATGTGTCAATTTGTTAAATCCAAGGGTGTTCATTTCTTAACGTCAGGAGTCCATACTCATTAGAGGTATACACATAAACTCCTCCACGAGACACACGTCTTAAACGATTCCAACTGGTGAATTTTAAGAATGACTGAAGGGATATTCTTCCAGCTGCTGCCAGTGTATTCTCGCCCAAGTAGAAACAGACTTTGCCGCTAATTTGATCACGTGAGTTCTCGAGACAAAAATACGGAGACGAACGCAAGGTGTTCAAGAATTGACCACAGTACAGAAAAATCCGGTTAAACTGATCAGAACACTGGTGTTCAAAAGTATGTTCACGATTGGAACACCTTGCTTCATTCCTTTTGTATTTATTGGTCAAGCTTTGAATCGGACATTCTGTTCGCAGGGTATAGGGCCTAGCGCCTACCGATAGCTAGGCTAGGCCTAAGGAGCCAGGGCCCGACTGATCGGTGTTCAGCAAGAAAAAAGGCGTTCAATCAGACGGTTTTCATCACAAAAACCGGAACTTCTTTACCAAAAATAATTATTAAGACCCGTATATGCACCTATAAACCTTTCATTCAAAACTTGTTATTAATTAGACATATCGACAAGTATTTATGATCGCGACAGACGGTGTCATCCTTTGAACGCTAAAGCATATCTGTTTTGAACACATGATGTTAAAAAGATCTCAGCAAATATTTTAAAGCGATGTTTCGGAACTAGAACACCTTTGAACACCTGAGATTTAACAGTCACACGTCTGTCAAAATGGTGTTCTAATGCCTAACATCTCACGTTCAGGCCCTGTTAAAGTGAAAAAACCAAAATTACGCGTAATGTATCCAGAACGTGGTTCATTTATTAGAGTATACAGGAAATTTTAGTTACAATTTTGACATATGCATTCTCTTCTTCTCTGTAGACATTTTTAAGTAAAACTTTTTGGTGCATCATCAAAGAAGCAACAAACACACTTTTAAAATTCATTTTTTTGTTGGAAATGGGGGTGATGGTATATGTTATTACTCCTGTTGATAGGAAAAGCGAAAAACTAAATCGTCACCATTTGAGAATGCTAAAAGACAATTAGTCTGAATACCCTACATAAGATTACACGTGCAAGCATTCACTTCATGCGCATTGGCGTGACGTTCACACTAAATGTTCAGATTAGCAACAGTCTAAACCGCATGAAGGGCAAGTATTTTCCGGGGGCGCTGTGCGGACCCTATAGGAGTAAAAAGACCCTATAGGAGCGTCACAGAAGTCGACTGACGACACCTTTATTTCATTTAGTGCTGTGGTTCCTGAAGGAAACATGAGTAGTGTATGCATTTGGAACTAGGCCGTGCCGTATGCCGCGACTCTGTCGGTTGTTCGGCCATGGGATCACACATCTGACAAAACATTGGCACGCCCATGATCATTGACGTTGATACTGCATTTTATTCGCATGAACACGGTACCACATCGAAAAAATCCGAAATTAGCACATGATTGTAATTAATTACGAATGATCAGATATTTTTTTTCCGGTATCACTGAAGAAAGTTCGATTTATATACCAGTACCTGTTGATCAATTACTTTCGAGAACGCGTCAGTCATCAACATGAAGCAAGGCTTTGCTTCGCTTTATACTTTGCCTTATGTGAATAGTCAGGTAAGTGTGTATGCAGGGTTACTCGAAATAAGACTAACCTTATATTAGGTAGCAGGATTCTCTACACTGTCTGCCTAGAAACTTTAAATAACCTAGATTTGAAATTTTATCTAAAAAATAATTAAGTAATCAAATAACTGTCTTTACCTGAGCAATTTTCGTAACAAAGTCATCTAAGCCACGAAAGTAATTTTTGCATTTTATGTCTGGGAGGCATTCAAACGCTCTGGGTATATAAACTATTCATTGCTAATTTACTCGCCCAAAACCCAGCAAGAACGTAATCCAAACAGATACTGAAATTGAATGGCACGATGTTTACCAATAATACCAATATGTGTTAATATCTAATTGTGCCAAAAAGAATTTAGTCAAATATTAAGTGAATTATACTTTTGATTTTTAAAGTATTGTTTTCTTTTTTCATGTTTTTTTCTTCAATAAATATATTTTTTTTTTTTTTTTTTTTAAATTTTTAAGGATTAAATTACTCAGTGCATGCTTTTAATTTAGGAAAACAATGGCGCATTCAAGAAACTGTAATATACTGAAAAGGTCGCTGTTTAGTTGAAATACCAAAGCGGTGGAACGTCTCAATAAAATTGAGATCAAAAATGTTTTGGGTGGAAAAGCACATTCTGTTAGGTGTCACATGGCTAAATCGTGAGTACGATTTCAATACCAGTTCGCGCTGCATCAATATTTTGTCAATTACCAGTAACCTTGCTGTGTTCATTATTTCAGATGTGAATTGCCCTCTGATTGCCGTCTCTTTTATATTAAGAGCAAGCGTGACAACCGTTGAAATGATTTTAGTGACAATATTTCGAGGTCGCGAATGAATAGACG
>JAMKCH010017496.1:0-24570 GCA_023653785.1 Ophioderma brevispina
GAAAAATATAGGAGATGTGTAAATTGTAATTTTTAATCTTATCTCAGAGGTTATGCAATTTTGTTTAGAAGAGCAGGGAGTTATGAAAAATGGTTAATTCCAATACTGACGACTGTATCGGTATATGAAACAATGAATCTGTAGTATGGGGCCATGGGAGATTTTCTGAAGATACAAATTTCTCTAAATTGTCACTTTATTGGTTGTAGAACATTTACCGAGAACATTTCGAAGGGTTATTGGTAAAAAGTTGTTATTATTGTTAGTACATGAAGACAATGTTTTTGGCTTAGTCACCAGTCCTCGGGTCTGATATACTACATAGATGAGCATTCTAAATAACAAAAAACAAAAACAACTGGTTTTAAAAAAATGGGGGTGCACTTTTCTGGAAATGTCCTCGTCTCTTTTTAAAATACTAAATAAATACTAATAGTCAACGAGAGATTTTGAGGCACACGAACATTGTGTCATAAGAGTAGTTTCATATAGATTAGACACTCAATAGATCCCCTATCCTGTGCCTGGGCACAGAAATATCTTAAAGAGAGAAAACATGTGATTTTGATTTGCTTATATTTCAATGTAAAACATAGGCCGAATTTCGTATTTGCTCCTGTACGAAATTAGAAATTTCACAATTTTTGTACTAAAGAAACATTTCTCAGCTTAATCCTTTCAGATGGGGATATTTTTAACAGAAAGCATTACATCAGGGCAAAAATCAGCACTTTCAATTTTTTTAGGGACATCTGATATGTGAAATCTCTCGTTGCACCTTTAAAGGCTGACTCAGAGATTTCCAAGGGAGAACGCCCTCAATTTTCAAACAAATTGTGTTTTTTGCATATACATAATGCTTGTCCATATAATAATCACTGTGTGAAATAACTTAACTTAACTAAGCTTAAATCGGAGTCCTTCATATAGAAAATCACAACTTTGTTTAAAATTCCGGATCCGGAAATTTTGTTATACACGGTATCCTATGCACTGTTATACTATACATAAATGTGTACTGCATGAAAACAAAAAATCTGATTCATCTCTAACTTTGGAATTGAGCATTTTAGGTGAGTATCTTTAGTTCTTGTTGATTATTTTTAATTACTATACAAAAAAATATATATTTCGAAATCTGTGAGTTGGCCTTTAAGCCATCAAGAAATTTTAGCCAAATTGGTATCCTGAAAGGGGGCAAAACGATACTTATTATTCAGCCTCAGTACACTATCCTCTACACAAAAATGCATGATAGCATTTCTGGAATGGTAGCAATAACAAGGTAGGGACAATTAAATGTGCAACGAGAGATTTCACTTATCAGGTGTCCCCAAAAGAATCGAAAGTACTGATTTTTGTCCTGATGTAAAGCTTTCCATCAAAAATATCCCCATCTGAAAGGATTAAGCTGAGAAATGTTTCTTTGGTACAAAAATTGTGAGATTTCTAATTTCGTATAGGAGCAAATACGAAATTCAGCTTATGGTTTGAATTGAACTATAAGCAAATCAAAAATCGCCTTTTTCTCTCTTGAGAGACATTTCTGTAGCCAAATACAAGGTAAGAATCTAGTGTGTGTCGAATCTATATGAAATTCTATTATGACACAACATTTGGGGTTGCTCAAAATCTTCTCGTGCGCTTACTCAGGGTCCAAAATTTTACAATGATCCGGTCATGTTGGAGTTAAGGTTAAAAACAGCAAAAAAACAGGTCAAAAAGGTTAAATGTCAGTTTGACAGGGGACATTTTAAGTTGCACCGATTCGAATGCAAAAAGGTGCAAAAATTTTGGTGGAGGTATAGGGATTCAAAATGCTTAGTTACCAAAAGTAGGGGGGAAACAAGTCAAGCCCCATTGAATACAAGGACAGAGATCTTTATGGCCCCCACATGATAACTAGAGCTTTTAGACAGTCAAAACTATCTTATTTTAAGATATGAAGCTCAAAATAATTAATAGCACCATATTTTATCCAAATCCAGAGCAACGTGAAATTTGACCCTTTACACACTGTGAAAAAGACCCTTTTTATGATTTTTTTGCTGTTTTTAGCTTATAACTTCAAAACTTTAGGCTGTAGTAGGACAAAACTAGAACTGTTTGAATCCTTATGATCAGAAACATAATGTGGTATACTTTTTCCAAACATGATTGAGGCAATTTAAAAATTTTCCCCCTGTGGTAAACTTGGTACCCCTATCTGGCTTAGTACCATGGGCATTTAGTGAAAAAAGGAACAGTACAGGATGGCATCCGTAAATCAATTATTGGAACTTCACATGACGTTTATTTAACAGTTTGGTTGATTAAGTAAGATGACATTCTAATTGTATCATTGTATGAGGGAGTCATGCTCAGGAGGACTAATGGCTCCTGGGTACTTACCCCTAACTGCCCTGAGGAACCTGCAAAAGGATCCCGAAAGCTGATAGCAGCTGGAAAGTGTCATTTTGATTAATCCAACTTTGTAATATTGGACATCAACTTTTCCCAGGTGTGCACAACCCATTGTGGCCACCCTACTTACATCTTTTAGTCAAGAATCAAATTCATTACTATTGACCGATCACCTTTGAGAATGCAGCTCGGCTATGTAAGCGTATGTACAAATTGTTTAGCAGCTTTGCTCTAGGAACACCTGTTGCAAGCTTCCGGCTTCGCTCACGGGGGACACCCCAAGCCACACCCACCCCAGGGCCATCCACACAACTTTGCCTAAAATGTTCCAATTTCAATTTAAATGCCGTAGGTATTTTTTTGTAAAATATTTCCCCTCCAACAATTTGTTTTTTCAAAGTGCAAGAGTTTACAGAAAGAAATGAAGGAATATCAATGCAATCTATGCTTCCAAATGATTAATTTAACAAAATAAAAACTTTACACGTCAAGTAAGCATGATCTAACATTTCTTTTTAAGGCCAGTACCCAAACTGAATTTGTTGCCAATACTTACAAAATTAAAATTGTTTCTCTCAATTCTGCATAAGAATATATATTTACAAAGCGAATATTGCAAGGGTTCTGCGCTTTGGGGAAGACCACACCCCGGGGGGTGGTGTTATTAGTGGAAAAGGGGTGGGGACGGGGATGTGAGGCAAGACGGTTGCATTTCAGCGGATTTTGGCATATTGATGGGTCCCTGTTTCTTGCAAATGGTAAGGAAGAGTGCTGTTCTGTTGCAAGTGCTTTTCCAATGCCGCAATTAGGTATGAAGACTGTTACAAACCCCAATGTGAAAAAGTGTGCCGAATGTAAAAACTCATCTTAACAGTTAGTTTTCTATAAGCTCGGGGCTTCGCCCCAAAACCTCCAAAGCAGTAGGTATAAAGCAGGGTACCCACTCTGTAATTGTGGTTATTTTCAGGGTCGTGGTTGCAAAACCCCGGCGGCCCCGCAATCCCTACAACAACCAACAGTGAGAGAAACCCCCAGCCAGGGCCACGTGCTTGTCGCCAGACTGCATTCTTGTCACTTTACCTGGTCAGGGCCCCTTCCTCTGAATGGGGCGACCCCCCCGGCCCTGGTTCAGCCCCATAGGGCGTCGCACATGCCGCTGCAATGCCTGCTTTTGGGGATCAAAAACCTTTAAAACAAAAGGGGATCATAACATTTTTTCAACCGAAAAGGGGATCAATAGCTGTTGATGTCTGCAGCTTCATTTTTTCCAACCCCCCACCAAGTATTTATGAACACTCTGTAGGCTAAATGAGAAAAAGAGGTTGTCGTCTGTTGACATGTTGAGATTTGACGAATGCATGCTGTAATGTACACCTCACCCAGTCATGTCAGTACATCAGACAAAGGTATGGTCACAAACTACTTAGTGATTAATACTTACATAAATTCTACTTGAATCCAACCGGAGTTTTCGTTTGTATCGACACCGGACAAGAACATTCAACAAGCATCAATACAAAACAAACTCAAGTTTCGCCTCGACTCTAGGCTCGCTATCGATATGCAAGTTAAGTGAGGGCTCCAGGGGCCGGTGAGGCTAGCCTAGCGCTAGCCGGGCGTAGCCGCCCCATGCAGAATGCAAAACTACATGCTCATTTTGCCACGGCCAGGTCCGACTGCTTAATTCATTGCAGGTGTTTTATGTGAGAAAACAAATCGCACGCATGTACGATTGGGTACGTCATCAAAATAAAGTTTATCAGTGTAAAAAATTACATGTTTGTTAGTGCGAAACAGCTGACTCGGCCAGGTCAGTGATTCACACATACCGTGCTAAAATCTGGCCTCCATAAGCACCGCCCACTTACCATAAAGGGGCTGAACAGCGCCCTCCCCTAGGATCCACATCGCACTGGACGCTTAAAGACACTATCAGCGATTTGCTAATATTATCCGAAACATGAAAAAAATCATCCAACAAAATTCAGATTTTGCATGTATGTAACAAGTACAGGTATCCTAAAATAACCTGCAAATGATAAGACCAGAAGCAACCTAATAAGGACAGAATCGGAAACATTTTAGTCATTAACTGTCCGTTCGCGACACTTACTTACAACACATAATTGAACGGGGAGATTCGTATCTGGAACACTGCCGTTTTACTTTTCTGGAAATGATTCTGTTGGAAAGGGTAACTTATGACGAATTCTACAGACTTATCCTTCACTTTGAAGCTATTCCTGCAAATTTCAAATATTTTCAATCAGATCGTGTCTTTAACTAGACGCACAAAAATAAGCACAAAACAGGGTGGCTTCAATTGGCTTGTCTCGAAGTTTTTCTCTCCCTTTCCCTAAATTTATAGACTCCCTGGTCCAGTCTAAGGCAGTCATGGACAAATGGAGGATTTAGTTTTGAGATGCGAAGGTATCATGCGCATATACCGCGAATAACTGTGCGCTTGTTTGCGTTTAGTAAAATCGCGCATCTCTACGCCGGCCTTCCGCGTTTCTGCTTGGCGCATGCCGAATGTGGCTGCGGATTTTCGTGCCGCCGCAACAAGGACGCCCAATTGAAAAAAGTGTCAAATTTCAGTGGTTTTCGGCGTGTAATGGTAAAAGTAAGTCGGTGACCTCATTTTTATCAAATTTTAAGAAAGACAGAGAGACCTAAACATAATTTAGAAATTACAAAATTTTATCGAAAGGTTTTTTTTTTTTGTAGGCGATCTAAAAACGTCAAATAAGTTGACTTTTCCCATAGACATTGCGTGGATAAAATAAGTGACAACATACCTTTTTTGTTTTGGCTCTAGCTCAAAAAAGAAACAAAGTCGGTGACCCCAATTTTGTATTCAGATTCTTAATCAGCACCGTGGTATACACACTATATGAGAATTCTGGAAAATTTTCGGTAGATGCTACACGTAAAAACCCCTTAAATTCGAATAAAAATATGGTTCATCAGAGAAGAATAAACACCAAGACGTATGGACAGCAATACTGCCTCGCCATGTTCTGCAAAACTCGTAACAAGTGGGCGGCAAACCCCCAGTAAAAATCCGTATTTAGCAAATTGTGCAAAAGCATTTTGAATCAACTTCAGTACTTTTAAAGTTGCTGAAAACACAAAGTATGCTGGCCTAGGAGGTCGGTGTGGTCGCATTTTTGAAATAGGCCAAAATAGGCAAAATAAAAGGCTTTGTTTACGCCAGGACAACAGTGGCGAACTTTTCCTGAAAAACGTTTAGATGGCATTATGCAATAAGGAAAAAATCTGAAGTGGTTGCAGTTGTATATCCTAATTACTAGTACGTGGCATGAATGGGTGATGGAAACAATGGTTGCAAGGTCAAAATTAAATCAGATAAATTGTGCGCGGAAATTACGTTTGTAGTAATCAAGGCAACGTAAAGTTACATTTTAAAGGCTGGATAACTGCGGACATTCACCTTGTCAAAAATCACGCGGGATTTCCGTCTATATGCAAAGACAACAACAAAATGTTAAAGGTTCAGAAGGCCACTCCCAACAATCAAATTTTACATAGTGAATGAGACCAAACGTAAATTAAAATTTGACACAACAATTATAGAATCACAAGAGGTATGTATATCCTTAATCAAAGGCAGACTCGGTCTGAAATAAAGTTTAGAAGCTGCGCGTAGCGCGGAAAAAAATTTACTAAGTTTCACTCTGACCAGTCTCATATTGGGCTTCAACCAACGGGGCCAAGGTCTGAGCGTCCCTTGATCCACCATTATGGGGTGAAACACAACAACTTATAAAACTAAACGTTAGTGAAAGAGATGTTCAGATTGTCCCAAATCCCTGAGGTTTAATGACACTTATACACACCGTTATTTCAGAGCGGCATAAAGGTAACAACTTAATCGAACAGTTTTCTTTTTGTCCCTTTTTCCTTTCTTACTTATTTTCCCGGTTCCTGATTTTTCTTTGTTTTTTATCGGGACGCGCCCCCCCACCTCCCCCTGGGTACGCGCTGGGATAGTCTTTTGAAGGTAGGGGAGCAGTGTGTTTGAGACGCACTGTAACCAAAACGTATGTGCCACAGTGGGTAAAATAGAGCTCGTTATATAAATGTCATGATGATGTGTTAGGGAGGGGTCATTATTTACGCTCAGGGGGGAATGGAGAAGATTTGAGGGGGGAACCCGGAAAAATTTTGTAAGAGAGAGGGGAACGTGAAATTTTTCATCAACGCGAGAGGGGGAACATGAACTTTTAAATGGGAAACTCAGAATGATCAAGGGGGAACATGAATTTTTGAACAGAAGCGAGGGGGGGGGGGGGCGCGGACAAAGTTTTGCCCCTGAAAAAAGTTGAAATCCTCCATTACCCCATGGCAAAAATCAATGACCAGATCCCTTATGCGCCTTAACTGTTCAGCCGCCTAATAATTCTGATAATTTCTTAATGGCAGCTGAATATATTGAAAGCGCAATGACCGAATACGTAATGAGGTATTTGAATATTGTTGGGTGTGGGTTTGATCTTCATCATGGGAACCTTTGTTGTTTCCAATCGAAACAAATCGTGCTCGCTGTTTTTGTTCTGGGTACGGCGGTTTCCGTCTCCTAAAATCGGCCTTCTTTCTATAATCTGTCTGGATTTGTTGATTTATTTCTGATTGCTCAAACACGTCTATGTGGTGACTGTTAAGTTGCGCGATGAAAAAAACAACAAACAAGCCAATGGCATGGCCTGTCAGCAAAATAAGGTCGTAAGTCAGTCCAATGTTTTAACGGCATAACTACATATTAACATTCGTACCTACCCCGATCCTGTGTTTTATATAAACAACGAACTGTAGAAGGGTATGTAAGCCTAGAAGTATGATTGTTTGTAAGACATACCAAAAGGTGAGTTGAATTTCAACTTAGAGATTACTATACCAATTGAATATTACAATACATGTAAAGTGCTGATAGATGTGCCCTTGCCCATGCAGCTGCCGGCATATAGTGAAACGAATGATTGTGGACGATTTCCTGAAGGCGGCGTAATAATAATAGACAATTTTGCTTTGAATCCTTTGAAAGAGGTGCTTAACAAATGTCGATATCATATATTATTATTATATGGGGAACTTAAATTCAGCATAGGCGAAATTATCTTTTGTTATACACGAAAGTTGGCGTTATTATTATTATTATTATTATATTATTGTTTAGCTTAGCTAATTGACCACAGGATTCTTGCCGCTTGGAAGAATCATCGAAGAATGAGAGTCTCCAAGTAAAAAGCAAGTACAGTCTTCTTAGATTTCTCAAAAGCCTTAATAGTGTGAACAGGAAGGCACAATGCACATCTGCTTAATGATAGTGTCTGTGATGAGATTTTAAGGGGGTTGGACGTGGGATTGTGTACGCGCAAGCTGCTTACACCCTTCAGCATTCTGTTTGGAGCCCAGTCATGGACACAATGGAAGAATTTTCGTTTTGAGCTGCGAAGGTATCATGCGCAGATACCGCGAATAACTGGCGCTTGTTTGCCCATTTCATTAAAAATGCGCATCTCTACGCTGGGTCCTGCTGTGTGCATGACCGAATGTGGCGCGGATTTTCTTGCCGCCAACAAGACGCCCAATTTGAAAAAAGTGTCAAATTTCAGTGGTTTTCGGCGTGTATGGAAAAAGTAAGTCGGTGACCCCCTTTTTTTATTTCAAAATTTTGAAAGACGACATCGAGGACTATAATATTAGAAATTTCAAAATTTATCGAGAGGGTTTATTTGTAGGCGATCTAAACGTCAAATTGTGATTTTCCCATAGACTTGCGTGGTTTAAAAAGTGACACATACCTTTTTTGTTATGGCTATAGCTCAAAACAAGTGGGGGCCCCCTTTTTTTATTTCAGATTCTTAATCAGCACCAGTTGTAAAACCATATATGTGAATTCTGGAAAAGTTTATCGAATAGATCGCTAACACGTCAAAACCCATTAAGAGCTATTACTCTGATGCCACGACAACCAAACTGTTGGTAGGTATGCAAATGGCAAATGGTGCGCCCGCAGGCGGAGTGCCCAGCTCTGGTTCATTGGCGTTTGGGCCAGACGCCCTCATATCATGGTGCTGGGGGGTTCGCACTCCTCCCGCACAGCGAGTAGGTTTGCTTCCTCACATATGCTGGTACCCATTTAATCCTGGGTGGAGAGAGGCAAGCGGGTAAAGTGCCTTGACCCACGTGCACAACCACATTGGCGACAGCGGCTCGAACCCACAAACCTATTGGCTTTTATGAGGCGAACGTGATCCACTGCACCCAGGGTGCCCACATGTGCATTGTGTTTTGTGTAAGGGTATACGCAATTGCAGAAGATTCTGGAGTCAAAGTCAAAATCACTTGACCCCATCTAGACTTGCCGACGACGTAGCATGGAGTTGCAGACCGACATCATACATTCGCTAAACTGGGAGTATTGGGACTGATGCGGAATGCAACCCAGAAAATGATGCTGAGTCTCAAGGGAAGAGGTCGATCATACTTCTATCTACTAACAAGGAAATAGATTTAAAATATATGCGGATCTGATAGACAGAGTGACTCTTGTCAAGAAAACGCACAAGCATGGAATTTTGGCCATATTTGATGACGTTTGATGTCACCAGAGGAACTAAGATTGCCTTCTTGAGGCCTGCGTGGAAAGCGGGGTTCCATGGGACCTAACATTTGATACCGTCCACGGCTTCATTGCATCATTGGGTTGGGTCCCTAGGAAACCCTCCTGGGCACTAACGGGAGGGAAAAAATCAAGATATTTGCTAATTAAAAATGAAAAGTAATTAAATCTTGGGATTTACTTTGCCTTAGATATATACGTTGTGAGGCCAATTAATTCATAATTAATAATACTTAAATCAAATAAACCTTATATGCTGATAGCATCCATTTTAAATTTGTAATGACCGCGGTCTTAAGTGTAAGTATATGGAAAGACCAAGGAGAATTTGAACTTTATGAGAAAAATACAAGATGGTATAATTTGGTTATATTGTGCTATAATTATTTGGATTGGTTATTCTAGATAGCTATAGTCAATATTTTGGTTCAATATCATTATGGAGTTGCTGAGGATGAAACATGCGAACTTTTTTCGAACGAGTTGACAATTTCATATTGGCCATAGGCAGAGGTCAAAGTTCGGATTTTCATTTTATTATTGGTATTGTGATTCTTACATGACCCCCCATTTACTTGTGTTAGTTTCATGATCAAATTCCATGGGAACGTGGTTATCTGGGTGGGTCCCTAGAAACCCCATCTTGGGCAATAACGGAAGTTTTTTTAGCTTGGGCTATGGGACTTATATATACGCTAATACCATCGGGCCACTCATGCGAAATCCCCCGGGGGGGCCACTTGTATTCCAAATGGTGGATATGATGCGTGACAAGACAAAGGTAAAAAGGGTGTCTTTTTTCCAACAGGCGATGTACGAGCGTACCATCGATTAGGGTGTCAAAAACAGCAAAATATGGAAAAAAAGGGTATGTTTTTTTTCATAACCCCAAATTTTGATGTATGCAAGTCAAAATCATCAAAAAATATTGTATTGGAGTAAAGCAACATGAGCAAAGCCAGATAATAAGGGTATATTATCAACACAAGGCCATTGCTACTTGTTGTAGGTAGAAAAACTGACAAAAAGACTGTGGTAGCAAATCAGCACAAAAATGATGTTAGGGTATGTTTTTTAGTCGATGGAAATACTCGTTTATGGTGCATTTCGACGTCCATGTTCACGCATGCATATCCACCTTTGAATACAACTGCCCCCCCCCCCGGGGCAGAAAATCAAAACATCTCCTTGAAAGAAACATCCTATCAAACCACAAGCTATAGTCTTCTTCTTATCGGTCCAAACACTGTGGCTTCTCAATATTATCCAGCCAGAGATGGATAAACGCTGGCTGCTTCACTGAATTCCGCAAGGTCCTTGTTTGTGCATTGTTGCTACAGCAGTGAGGCAGACCAAGAGATGTTCCAGTCTGCTGGTGCTGTTCCACAAGCACAGATCTATAGTGATATACCTGCTATCTCTAAAATTTGCACGGGGTGGAGCACAGTTTGCTGGGAATTGCTTTTGAGCCAAAGAACCAGATTATATCAGACCTTCTGTGGAGATTTCCATGTCCAAGTAGAGTGGTAGCAACAGCGGACCACTAACCTACCCTGACATGCTAGGCAGAGCCACTGGTTTACTTTGAGTGACGTGGGAACAGGCCAATGCAGGATAAAGACGTTTGGCAAAGAAAGTGTGTAATGCATGATCTCGGGAAGCACGGACATCAATGGCCTTCGTTACTCCTCATTAGTGAGTCATCAATGTGATAGGGCAATGCCTAACCCTAACTTTAACCCCTAACCATACATTAAACCTAAACAATACCAATATTGGGCCATGCATACTTATGATGGATTTTCAAGAATTTGCATTAACCCAGGCATATTGGGATGCATCATATGAAGGATATACTAATTACTATGAATAATGTGGGTTTGGTGCTGTTACCTGCCAGAATTGTTTTTTTTTCCTTCAAAAATGTGGGGTCGGTCAGGTTACGCCAATAAAAGCAATTTTGTTTTATTTGTTCGTGTTTTGTTGTTGTTGTTGTTTTTTTTTTAAATCTAAGGTTGTTCTTACATGTCAATATGCTCATCGTGACCCGATCATTGTTCGATTGTGGACGAGGTTGTCGATCGGGTCACCCACCTTTAATTATTCAAATTCTATAGAAATCTGGGCAAAATGCTTTCCTTAGATCAAAGCATTCTACTTTGATTCAGACTTACTAGAGGTTTACGAGCTATGTTCAATTAGGCTTCACTCGGTCTAGATCTGATAAACTATTTTATTTAAAAAAAATAAGTTTATAACCGTGTGCAATTGTCCCACTTGTGGTTCCCAGTGGCCCAGTAATTATGGTTCACTCCGAGAACACAACGATGAATGATTCATTTCGCTTGTTCTCTCTTTAAAGGTACATTGACTGTGATATTAGTTTTCTGCTAGCGTTATTTTTCAAGTGTTTAAAATGTTTGCTTTTCCTTAAGGAGTACAGAAGTTATGTTTATTAATGCTATAGTAATAATTCAATTAAAATTTTAAAAGAGCATTGACCATGTTTCTGTTGAAGTGTATAATGCAAAAAGAACATTTTGTGTGAGATCTTCCTAAATTTCGATGTAGGACCTATAAAAGTACACAGTTTTAGAAGTAAAAGATGAACAAAATCAAAACACAATGGCAAACACAAACACAAGTTTTGATAAAGATGATAACATTTTAAGAAAATAATTAAGAATGGCTAAATGTCGCCGTTTTTTCTACCCACGTAATCCTTTACTTTCAAAATAGACAGTTTGATAATTTTTCACATGCGCGTTTTCTTCTTCTTTTTAAACTGAATTTGAATTTATGCCAAAAATGCGGTAGTCATTATACCGCAAGGCGCTTTTATTATGATATACATAACATATAAATGACTCTCCCTTTTTAGATGAAGGTAATCAATTGATAATGACCAAGAGCATTGAAAACTAGCTTTGTTGACGTTGCCTTTAAATTGTTCATAATGAAAACACAATTGTACAATAAGTCCCTGTACGTTTCTATGGGTTTAATTTGATGGCCTTGAAAACTAAGGGGGAAACATGAAAAACAAGATTTTTAACATTATTGATCATAATATTTTCAAAGGTACGACATAAATTTTGTTACAATAATGATAATAATAACAGAAACTGACGGAAGTGGCATTTAACCTTTTTGATAACATTCATGTGTAATGGTAACAGACTACGTATTTGACTGACATCAATAATCGTATAAATAAGTCTTTTCCACATGGTTACAAATTGGCAAGAAATATTTAAACACAAAGATAAATATGAAAATAAATTCAACCAAAACTGTAAATTAACTCCTACGAATCCTAATCATATATATTGTGCCACTGGTTTGTCTAGCACTGGGTGGCAAGTGTATAAAGAACTAGACAATTGGTTAATTCTTAACATAAGTACAAATTAATCTAAATTAATGCGAATAAAATGTAATTAATTCTAAGAAATATTTGAGACAATTCGCAAATATGATACAAATCTATTGCAGAAAATGTTTACATTGCTTTAACTGCATCTCTTAAAATTGATCAATTAAATCATATACTTCTAGTGTATGTTGTCAACATTATGACTAACGTCCTTACGAATTAGGTTCATAGGTGACAACATCGTACGTTAGTCATACAATAACTTAGAAATAGCTAACGCAATTTACATTTTATACAGGTATAGCTAAACGGACAACAACCACAATAGATCACGAGTATTTAGGCATTAAAGCTGGTTATTCCATAATAGATTAAAAGTCAGCGGTCCCGCCTGCCTGCTAGGGGATATATGAACCGCCCGCCTTGTTCTCAATGACGAAGACTTCCTGTGCTGAAGTCTAAAAAGAGATACCAACCCGGGGTGTATTAATTAGCGCATTTTCTCTACAACTTCCGTCCCGCCAATAACCAGTGAATTTTGAGCTAGTAAAGAGTGCATTTGCGCTGGTGTTGACAAATATTTTCTCGCTTGGGACAGCTGAGGGTGGACGTTCTCAAGGTGCGGGTAAAAAAGTTTGGTTATTTCAAGTAGTGGTTATACCTCAATCATTCTGGATCGCCTCCACAACTACGTCAACGACGCGGTGTATGTTTCGTCTTCTGAAATTTCGCAATGCTTCTAGATTTCAGTACAGCAGGTATCAAACAAGTTCGTTCATATTACGAAGGTTATGTTGGATAAAGGACAACACTTGCCAAGAAAATCGACTTACTGTTACCTAATCGAAATTTGCTTATGTTGTTTCATAATCTGTACTGGAATGTCCTCTAATGGACTGATGGGCATAACCCAACATCAGGAGGACCCGCCTAATCAAGCACTGGGATTCTACATAATGTCAGAATGCAGCAGCTGCTGTGTAAGCCATCTGGTACCAATAATGTTAAACTGTTCGTGAGTTTTATTTCCTATTTTGTTCTTATGAAGATATCAATTGGAGATGCCGTGCGAATTGATAGAAATAACGGAGTCAGTGCTGTGTTTTTCGCAACTGAAGGTGGCTCTGTGTCTTTAGAATGCCCTTGTGATAAGAACGCAACAGTGTCCGATTTTGCTTGGCTCTGCCCAAAACGAGAATACTTTTCCCAATTTTCACAACAATTGGAAATCGAAACTCAAAAGGTTCAGACTTTGGACAAAGGGGATTTTAGTAGAAACAGACGACAAAGAATTATCAACGGGTCACTACAGATCTCAACAGTATGCGGTTCAGACGCTGGGATTTATAAATGTCTTGCAGAAAGTGAATGCCTTGATTGTGCAATATGCCAAGCATTGGTTCGCCTAGAAGTTGCTCGAGTAGGTGATGAAGGGAATTTGGATATACCTGCTTGCGCGAAGAATCCTTCGCCATCCTCAGAGTCTCTATATCAAAGTGATTGGACATACGGAGCGCTTATCTTCTCTGCTGGTTTAGTTGTCGGTTTAACATTGGCAATGATCATTGTAATAGTCAAAAAACGCAGTAGATCTGGAAGCAGAAGCAGAAGAAGTGATGTATCAACAAAAGATAGCTTTTTGCGAACCAAAAGTATATTAGAAAGACAGAAAGCAGAGAGCTTCCAACGTGCTACGCATCTATTGCAGAAAACGAGGACAATAAGTCATAGATGGATGCCAATAAGAGAAGAATCATTTCAAGATTGTCAATCTAGTATAATGACAGCGTTCGACGATCCTGAATATGGTATGTACGTCAATCCCCTACGTACTTGGAAAAGTATTAGAGGGAGTAGTATTCCAACTGGACCCCCGCCACTCCCTCCAAGACCGAAAGACTCTCTCACTGAACATGATGATTCTGATTATGAAGATGCGGATGAGGCGATGCTCATCAAGGATAAATATGATGAAGAAGACACGCTTGAGGATAGCGATGGCTATGTTAAGATGACAGTACCTTCTCGTCCAGGTAGCGAGATGCCATGTATTGGGCGATGTTCCGAATTCCATCCAAATTCGACTATTTTGAGAGACTTTGCAATGGCAATGCGATCTCCTGATTCTAATCTTCATGTATCCTACATAGAGTTAGTGTCGTGAAATATATTTTAAGTCTATGAATACTGTCATTTTTCAATTACTGAACGTGTCTTCAAGACCATACCAAATGAACAATGAATTTTCAGCACAACCTTTCTGCTTAAGATGGAAAGATTGAGCAAAAATGGCACTTAAAAGGCTAAAGGTACGCCGAGGTCGAGATTCGCCACGTGTAAACTTTATAGTCACAATCTTGAATAGGGGGTTCTTGCAATGTGCAATATCGATGAGACCAATTGTATAACAATTTATTGTTGTCATAATTATTGGAATATTACTGTGTTCATAATTTTATATAAATTAGACTCTTTCATACTTGTATAATTATAAAACAACGTTAACAAAATAACATACTTCTCGAGGTTACAAATATTATGACGAGTCAAGGAGATTTTTTTAAATATAAATTCAGCTAACAATGCTACAGATTTTAACCAATTATATCGTGTTGTTTTGACTTGAAAGCCAATGATCTTTTAATTAATGAACCTAATTAATATGTTGAAATAGACATGAGTAACCGTGATAGGCCTAAGATATGGTAAATCAAGGCCCGTGAAAAACAGGTGTTTTACAATATTAATATCATATTCACAATTTGTTTCTATAATTCCATTTGGGCATCAGAGTTGATTTAGATGAATGTATCGCCTTATAATGAGTGAATTGTCGATGGGAATACGATGCCGGTGTAAAAGTAGATATAGTCCGCCTGAAGCCATAGTCCGAGCTCCATAGAAAACAACGGAATTAAAGTGATAGGAGGGGATTTTTTTGAGGATACGAATTTAGACCACCTATCTTGAACGCTTCGAAGGTTTATTGGACAAACAAGTATAAGAGGAAACCGCAAACCTTGTTTTGAACTTGTATGCTATCCTAATCGTCCCCATAGGAAACCATGCTTTAAATTTCTGTCGTGCACGACAAAAAATACTAAATCATCGTCTTATTACATAAAGACGGCGTATTCGGCTTATTTACTTTGCAGGTGTGATCTCATAACATTGGTAAGCATCAAAAAGATGCAAAAAAAAGGTTTTGAAAAAAAATTGAGGGCATTCTTTCTGTATGTCCTCATGTCTCTTAAGCGTTTAAGCTGATTCTTACCGTTTGTTTGTAGGTGTGGACTATGAACCGGCGGACTATTAAAACACTTTGAAATGGATTTTTTAATATTGTTATAATTATTAGCATTTCATGGGTTGCCATTTTTCAAAATGTGAATCTCTTTTGTTAGTTACAGGAATCAAACAAAGGTTTATGAAAATCTGTTATTGATACCAATTGATGAAAGAATCGAAAGGGTAGTAACTACAACAAAATATTAGGGGATGTGGGATATGGGTAAAGGTGACGATAAGCTGACAATCGCGGAACTGTGAAGGAAATTCAATGAGCGCAAAATGTTAATAATGTGTGATCATGGCTGATGTGAGAGTATGATCCGTGGCATTTGGTGATTGGCAACAGTACAAAAATATGGGGTCATTGTATGAGAGCATTATATTCAATGTAACCTTCTGATAATTTCCGAAGTACCATTATAGACAATTGCTTTGGTTATTAGATGTAACAATTCTATTTTAATATGTGAATGAGGTGACATGCGAAAAGCAATTAGGGGTATGTGGATGAAAGCATCCACATTCAATTGTAAAAATAAAAATGATGGGGTATGTGGGTGACAGCAAGTTGAAAAAAAATAAAATGGGTCTTAAAGGCTGACCTCAGGATTTTCCAGATGGGGGCGCCTTCACTTTTTTCTACAATGATATTTTTTGCATTTAATAATGCTTGTCCAAATACTATCACTGTGTGAAATAGCTAAGCTCAAAATCGATGTCCTTCATATGGAAAATTATAACTTTGAAACAATTTCGGAATTTTCGGTACTGCTATGCTACGACGTTAATGTTTACACATCCCAAAACGGGGAAAAACGGGGTGTTTCCATTATCAACTTTGGACTTGAGCCCATGTAGATGAGTATCCTTGTTCTAGATACTATTTAATTAATACACAAAAACATATGATATTTCACAATCTCTAAGCAGCCTTTAACCGCCTTAAGATGGATTCACCTCGGACCATGGAGTCCCTCGGCTTTTGAAGTAACCCTCTGTATAGATTTGCAGAAACAAATGGGCACATGTTAATCATTAAAATTTACATACACGGTTAGGTACAATGTTTTGCTGTTCAAATGACCCTTTGTTATTTTAAACCTGAAAGCACACTTGGTCAAATTACAAAGTACACCCTTCTGTTCAAAACGTTTAACACTTAACTGCATAAGGGGTTTGCAATTCCGTTAGTGCATAAGGGGGGGGGGTCTAGGGACCCCATTTATTATATACCACTTTCCCAAAGGGAATTTTTAGGAAATCCACCACATGTTGAAGGATTCAAAAACATCACAATAATAATAAAAACTGAAAAAAATTGTTCAGTAAGAAAACTTAGGGGCCAAAACATTGATTTTAATTGTGCTGTAACAATGCGAAAAGACACTAATTTGTGTTCTGCATTTTCTACGGCACGGAAATCACCTAGACTTTTGCTGATGCTTTAATTGGTGAAGGATGAACTATATTTAACATATTAAGCACACTTAGAAATGTCTCGTGCCTTTTATATTTTTTTAGGTTTACTTGTAATCATTTTACCATAGGTTCCCTACGAAAACCGCTATACGATGTATATAAACTATTATGACACGCGAATGGCCTACTATACTTCCAAGAATTTTTGTTGATTAATTTATTTACTTTGTTTATGTCACTAGGGGTATGCATTATGACATCAGAATCAAGTAACTCTATTAGATTTTTTATTTTTGTCAGGGGCACTTCCGTTAGTGCCTAAGGGTGGCTCCTAGGGACCATGCTAATTAACGCAAAAACGGCGCGATGGATTAGAATTTTTTTTGGGCAGCCATGCAGCGCAACTTAAAGTTATACAAATAAAAAAAATATAACCAATCTTTGCGCGTTTAAAAACGCCAGCCGAAAAACAAAAAATGTGGTCCGTAGGAACCCAACTTTGGCTCCCCCCTTATGCAGTAAGTTTAATAAGCACTAACAATTTACTGGCAGGTTTCCAGGATGCATCCAACGTGCCAGCAAATTACCCTAAAATTTGTACACGTGCATATTTAATAATGATTTTTTTTGTTATTCTTTAATTGCAAATAATATTGTACCTGTCCAGTGAACTTTATTCAGAAAAGAATCTTCTATTTCACGTCAAAATAAAGAAATGTATTAGTTTTTTACCGTCAGTCCTGTAAGTTCAATCAATATCTTACAGTATCAGTCTCCTCTTTGTGGTTTTGACATTAACCGATAATCCTTTTAATATACCTATTTTATGCTGAAATAGATATGAGTAACCGCGATTGGCCTAAGCTTGGTAATTAATGCCCGTGAAAGACATGTGCTTACAAAATTATATCACAAATTTTCTTTTTTTTGCGTCATATCATAGTTGATGTAGATGAATGGCAGTATATGTCATGAAATAGGTGTACTAAAATGGGTCAATCTGTTACGCTCCTGACCTGTTTTGCCATTTAATTCGAGTTCATTCTGAAAGATACTCCGTGTTCAAAGAACTGTTGTCTATTTATTTCAAAATTATTTTCCTTTAAGATAAAACCATTCCAGAGCCATTTTGGATTGACCTTCTTACCCAAACTTCTAAGAATGGGATTCTCGTTCACAAACCCTACTACTTTGACAATTTCAAACGCGTGTTACCACATATTGTAACAATATTTTTCCTGTAAACCAAACATTAACATCAGATTTTTGAATGCTTACCGAACAAGTCAGTCGCATTCTATCGTTATTTTAGGGCCATTGTAATGTCTTTCAAAATCAACATCGTTTGACCTACACAATTTGGGAGAAAAAAATTGACTCGTAGGATATTAAATTACAAAATATGTAAGTTTTCTTATGTAACACCCTATAGGAATTTTAACCCCACGTCTTTTTAGCGTATCTGACGTCTATAGTATAAGATTTCAAAATATGTATACTTATCAACAGTTCACTGCAAGGAATAAAGTTGTGTTGAATTTATAATATTGGTGCCTTTTTTGTCATTTTGCAGTTGTGAACCTTTTGGTCACCCTTGTCATAATCAGATTTTCGATAGGAACAATTGGGTTTGTTTTTTTTCTATGTAATTTTATTGTTGTCTTTTTCAAGGTTCAGTTGTTTTTCTTTTTGTTATATAGTTTTAGCAGGAATGCAAGAAGGATTATGCAAATGGCGATATATTTGATGCCAATTTGAGCATAAATGAAAGGTAAGTACCTAAACAAAAATATTCAGTTTGATATTAAAGTCTGAACTCGGAGATTCGAATATAATTTTTTTTGTGTAATATGAAAAATATTCAAACTATACAAAGATAGTAACTAAAATGCACAATCCCGAATTTGAGATGAAATCGTATTTTTCGTTTTGATGCAGTAAACGGTTTATTGTAGCATTACGTCCCATAGGATACTGTGTATAACAAAAATTCGGATCCGTAATTTTTATAACAACGTTGTGATTTTCTATATGACGGATTCGATTTACGCTTAGCAATTTCACACATGATTAGTATATGGACAAGCAGTATGCACAATACATGCAACAAACACTATTTTTGGAATTGAGGGGCCCCCTCAGGCAATCTCTGAGTCGGCCTTTAATCGTACGAGGATTTCCCCTCTCTCTTCCTTTTTTCGTCAGTATTCTCCGCTCTTCCTCTTTTATTCTAGAAATATTATTTTTACTAACCTAATGTTTGTATACAATTTTTTTTAAAATTTACAAGCCAACTAAATACTACCCTTATAAATTAAGTTGTAATTCTTTACACTGTGTCATCAACACGTTAGTTTGGACTGATGTTTTATAACACAAATACAATTGAACTATACGTCGACCCATTGAATTGTATACCATGTGTATTTCATATCAGAATACCATTTTATGTTTTCATTTAGATAACATTTGCTGACTTTGGTTATTGGTAATTTAAGATTTACAATTTCCAAACTCTTTAAGAGCTTCATTGTTAAACTACATCTTATTTTGGTTTTTACTATTTGATGATTAACTCAATAACTTATTTCTGCACTGAAAGAACAGACGTATCCATCTTAAAAAGATGAGATAACATTGTGGCTTACTTTTAAAAGGATGTTTAATAAAATCTTGGCATTTTTTTGGGGAACATTGCATTGGCATTTCCCAAACCTATGACTAGGACTACTCCTATTTTGAAGGAGTTTTACGGTTCAGCATGTTTTGTCGCTTTGGTGGGTGTAGCAATCCTTAAAATAACTGCATAATTAACATCTAATAATGATCACTTAATACCTCTTTTTGAAGAAACATGAAAAATGTGTACTTGATTACATTATGTTATCCTCAAATTATTTTAATGTTTTAAACTTTTGTCCATTTTGACATACGCCAAAACTCAAATGTATTCCAAATGAACCATAATCTGCGCTAAAGAATTGTAAAGTAATAAAGAAACGTTACTTCTTCACACCGAATTAATCGGATTGTAGCACTCTTAAAGGTCCACTTTGCGATTTCATAATGTTACCTTTTTATCTGAATAGATATTCACCTAAAATACTCGCTTTCAAGTTCTTTTGAACTTAAATTTTAGCTCTATAATTTGTCAATAAGATCTTCACTCGGTTAGGTATATACAAGCTGATATACAGTCAAAGAAGCAAATCAATGCCAAAATCATGATAGGGATCCCTGTTATGTATTTGAAGTTTTATATATCTGACTTTGTATTACTTAGAAGTTCAATAGTACAAACAGGTGTCTAATTACATAGTGTGTCCGTAGAAAAGCAAGTAACGATGATTAAGGGGTGTGACGTGTTAGCGAAGTACCGATAAAATTTTCTAGAATTCACATATACAGTATTTATTTTCAACGTGCTGATCGAAGAATCTGAATTAAAAAGATGGTGTCCCGCTTTTTGTTGAGCTAAGCCAAGATAAAAGGTATCTGTCGCTTTTTACACCCATATGTCTACGGGAAAAGTAAAAAAATGAATGCTTGAATCGCCTACAAAATAACAACTACTTGATAGAATTTTTTAATTTTCAATTATGTATAGGGTGCCAATGTGGTTCTTTAAAATTTTGAATACAAAATAGGGGTCATCCGACTTACTTTTTCCACTACATGCCTACAATCCTCAAATTTGTATACTTTTTAATCAATTTGGGCACATTGTTTTGGTCGGCAATAAAATCCCGCGACACATTCGCACGCAGCAAAGGCAGGAACGCCTCGTAAAAGATGCGACGATTTAATAGACGCAAACAAAACGCACAGTTTTCCGCTATATCTTCGATTGATTCCTTCGCACCTCCAAACAAAAACTTATTTTTTCGATGATTGGGGCTCTAACAGAATTGCTGAAAAGGGGTGCAAACCAGCTTGCACGTACGCAATCAACCTCCAAACCCCTTAAAAACTGGGGCGGATTCTGAAACCGTATATATACCCAGGAGCTAGCCCAGGATCAATTTTAAAATTTGACGCCTGCACAAATTTGTCCTGTACGCCCCTCGTCCTAAGCACCATTTGCGCACTTAATAAGCACGTTTCAAGGGTCCCTTGGCCAGACTATCTACATATTAAATCACTCAAACCTTTTGGACTTGAGATGTGTTAAAATTTCTGCCATAGCTCCTGGGTTTATAGCTGAAAAAGTTTTGGTTCTATCATTCATTGGCTACTTATTTTCAAGACACAACTATGTATATACCATCGTGTATTTCATTTTTTTCTCGTGGTCCGATCAAAATGCTGCAAATCATAATACGGAAGTTTATTATAAACGTTTTCTTTGTTATCAATATAGAGGGTCATTTTTCTGACTGAAAGACTTCATTTGAACACAAAATGAATTTATACTATGTTGAAGCGTAGATTATATTAGCCTGCCATTTTGCTTTAATCTCGATAGATATGTACATTTTAGGAACGAACGATTAGAAGGTTCTAAAGACAGGAGACAAACCCGAGTTATCCTTCACTAGATATGCACGAGATAAAATTATTTTATTTAAAAAATTTCAGTTAATTCTGGCGGTGTGTTTTGATGTTATGAACAAAATGTTTATACGGTGACCCATTAGGTCGCTGTGTTTACGGACAGAAAATACAAAATTACGAATTTCTTCCAGAGTAGATCGAATTTGCCCGTAAGATTAGGTACAGAGTCATGGTTCAGTCAGATGATGTAAAAATCTCAACTTTTTAGGTAGGTCGGGAGGACGAAGCTGTGGATCACGAAATGACCCTCGCGTGTGTGCGTGGATGATATTCTATTCAGTCCTAATTTTAAACAGGACCATGGAAAACCGTACGGCAATATCAACTCAATTTTACCACTAAAGGTTATGAATGATTGACAGAAACAAAAACATTCGGAACGTCTTGGGATGTTAAGTTTACTGACTGGCACCAACGCATTGTCTTAATGTTACTAATACTGTTTCCTTGATTGAATACGATACACTGTAAGAAATCACAGCAAACTTGACTGACGGTAAATTGTCGTAATTTAACAGAATTTTGAACGTCAAATAGACATTAGGCCTATTACAGAATATTTTCAGCATAAAATATGCACTGATCAAGGGCATAGTAATACTTTGTGGTAAACGATGAATAAACACACAAAATTTATTAAATATGATTTTTCACTGTTTATAATCTTAAGGTAATTTACCGGTGGTCTGGATGCATCCTGGAACTCCCAGTAAATTCACGCATTGGATTTTTAAAAACAGTCTAAAATCATACTTTAACTGTTTTCAAGTGAAGGGTGCATTTGTACATCTATTAAACTTTCAGGTTGTAAAATTTAACAAAAAATGGCCATTTGACAGCAAAGAAAATGCAACAAATTCGTAAAATTACAAACATTTACATGATTTACTAACAATGAATGTAAATTTACGAAGATTTCTAGCAGTGTACTATTCTTTCTAAACTGTTTCTAAACCAAATCCTTATAAAAGAATAACAACAACCGCCCGAACAACGAAAATACCTTCAATTTTATAGTAAACCTTATCCCGAAAATTTAGCTGACAATAATTTTCTAAATCCAAAATAGAACCAATGATTTTGATACGTGTGTGAGTGCAATTTTTAAAATATTATTTAGCATTACTACTTTTTGACACCCACATCTTTATTCACATTTATTCTTTGGTTAATATACCCGTGTGTACTTTATTTTGTAGTTATAAAACGCAGCGGACGTCCTACTTTGCTATGACCTTAATTAGGGGAAATGTTTTATTATGTGAGCTGTCATGTTTGGAAACACACTGTTCCTGAACAAAATACACCAAATGGTCATTGAAGGTCCCCAAAACGCGATTATGGTTGTAAAAATAGCAAAAAGCTACGGTAATAAAATTAATGACAATAAAGTACATGTACGTGTATTTGGTGATTTCAAAATGAAGCTCAGGCGACCTCGGCAATAATATGATACAGGTTTGAAGGTAACTTTTTTAATATTGACTACCTATTTTGGATATACTGTATCGATCAATAGCTGAACAAATTATTTAATGTTGTTTCGTTATTGTATCTCTCTGAGATGGTTAGAATTGTTTTCTGTTTTAAAAATCCGAGGAACGATTGAAGGCAATCCAATAGTTGTGACATCATTACTGATCTTTTTATTTTATTTTTTTTTCATGGATGATATGAATTGATGCATCACGCAAGGGTCATAAATGAGAATCTCATTCTGAAAGTTTGGAGAAGGCTTCAAGATGTTTGTCCACAGTTTGAAGGATGCTGAATCCGAATTTTTGGGTCCAATCGCTGGAAAATGCGGAGAATTTAAAAGCGGGGGTATATGATACATGTTCAAGTTTGAAATCAGCGAAAATTGTGTTTACAGGTGCTTGTTCCGATTTCTTGGGGTCCTATTGTGTTCTCTACATGATATTAGAGCCTGGCATTTTCACGATACGCCCTATCAGTACCGTGGAAAACAAGCTTGCGTTTTGATGGTAGACCTCAATCATGCATCTTGCAAATTCCTATTACATAATACTGGTGCAATATTGATGGTTACCACTAAAACGGTGTTTTTTCGTTTTATATCTTGAGAATGAAATGAGTTGAGGGCGTGAAATTCAGGACGACAATGAGAAAAAATACGCCTTGTCCATTTGATATCAAAATCGATACTACTTCCGGGTAAATCAGGTGGGTCCTAACGACATTTTACAGCACCTTTAAATGTGACACCAATGCATTTATCTCTTTATAAGGATTAGAAAAGGATTAGTTTGTTCTTGTTCCGACCTGTATTTTACACAGGTACAGCCCACTAAGGTTCAGGTCATCCTGGGATAAAACAATAATCCGATATCGATATATACTATGGATGATCTGATGATCCAGAATTTATCGAGTCCAAGAACAATAGTTTTCAGAACTTTGGATCAATGCGTCATATTTGGCTAAGAACCGATGGTACAGTTTGAAATCATTTTGTGATTATATTTTTTTCTTCTTGTGCAATACTTTTGTCTAGTGTATGTATATATTTGGTTGCATAATTCTAACCAAATCCAGGGGTCACCCAATCATGACCTCAAAATTGTATACAGGGCTGTCACCCAACGAATTAAAATGCTTTTTCTGTTCAGTTTGACCAGAGCAATAAATTTGACACCAGTTTCAACAAAATCTAAGCATTGGCAGATAATTGCTGAAGCTGTGTAACTAAACGTCAGAACCAACGACAAGATATACCTTTTTAAAACCCTATAGCCACATCCATTTTGCACATTTAAACACAATTCGATTTGACTCAAATTTACCCCTGTAGTAATTTTAAGTCCTTATTTTACAGTATTCTCCACATTTCAAAGAGGTAGGACCCCAAAATTAAAAAAAA
>JAMKCH010017497.1:0-21690 GCA_023653785.1 Ophioderma brevispina
GTTTGACCTTGTTGACCTCATCTGACCTTAGTGACCTCACGTCACCTTGTGGTGACATCATGTTACAACATCACGTGACCTTGTTGACCTCACATTACCTTGGTGACCTCATGGACTTTGGGTGACCTCCACATGACCCTTTGGCCCATTCACAAATAAGTGTCGGGGAGGGTCGGGTGGGTGCGACAGGGATGGGCGTGTTGTGTCAGGGAGGGGGAAGGGTGGGTGCGTTGGAGCATGTTGGGTGACCTCATGTCACCTTTGTGACCCTGTTTGTGATCTTTTGTGACCTCATTTGACCCCACGTGACCTTGGCGACTCATGTCCCGTTGGTGAACTCATGTCACCTTGGTGACCTCATGTCACCTCGACCCCATTCACAACCGCGTGACGGCAGATGACACTAGCGGTCCATTGACCGTGACATCTTTTCTTTACTTGCATTTTTATTCAAATACAATTTGTCCGTAGTGATAATATCAATAGTTGACGACAAAAATATCAACCATTTGGGAGAAATTATTTATCCTATATAACACACATGACAGCAAAGCTAAATATAAAACAATCACCCCAAATCACCCCTTTTTTTTAAAATTGCTGCCCTTGGCCCAAGGAAGTGTCTTGTAATTCATAGCTCCCATATGTGGGGCCAGGGCAGTGTTAAACGCATATATATATATCAAAAACAAAAAAATCATTGCGGTGTAAATTGGCCATAAAGCCAGCTATCAATTTCATCACACCTTTTCAATCAGTTCATCATGGTCCAGGGCAGTGGTAAAGGTCATCAATTTAATTTCTCATTTACCAAATACATCAAAACCAGACCATTCCTCATTCCAAAATTCAAGGACTTCTTTAATTCAATGTATCAGTTACCAATTAGCATTCCCTTCAGGTTCCGCATCCCAAAAACGGGCTGCAAAGTACCACCAGTCACAACCCCCCAAACCCAGGTGCCACGAATCCACACGGGCGGTGACCGCTCTTTTTTCCGCTAGAAAACATGTTTTGTTTCGTTGATTAAAACACCTTCCATTTTTACACTTTTGCTGTAAACCTAGTCGAAATCTGAAAACCGTGTCACAGAAAGTCCAGTCATAATAGCAGCATTTAAACAATGTTCTTAAACCTCCAGTCTCACCTTGATTACACCTGGGAAGGCTTCAACATAAATTTCCAGGCTACTCTAGGATTTTTGAAATATAATTTTTTGGGTATTTATTAAAAGTAATCACATTAAAACTAAAGAAAATCACCAAATGGCCCATTCCAAACTTTTTGAGATGAATCAAATTTTTCGTTTCCGATGCGTACTAACTTTGTGTAGTATAACGGTACCATAAGATACGTGTAACAATATTTCCGGATCCTGAATTTACAACAAAGTTGTGATTTTCTATTTGAAGGACTTCAATTGGAGCTTCGTTATTTCCCACAGTGTTTTGTATGTGGGCACGTATTATGTAGATGCAAAAACACAATTTGTTTAAAATTGAATGCATCCTCATCGGGAAATCCTGAGTCGCCTTTAACATATTACGACACCCCAACTACCGGAAGAGTGTGTCACCTCTTAAATTAAAATGCAAACAAACTGAATCTTGATGTTGAAACATACTTGATACTCACAACATAACTTTTGGTCAGAATTAGATTCTGAATATGACTTAGCTAAGATGTGATTTACAAAATATTATTGCACAACCTGTATAGGTTTTTATCTGACATGAATTTACAATTTATATCTACAGAAAAATTTGTCGCCCACATCACATACTTGTCTTATCTGACGAAATGCAGTTTTTGAGAAAATCGCGCCATTTAAATTCTACTGGGAGATTTTTTAAGTTTGCATTATGAAGAACCATTCTGAAGTTTTAACCTTCGGAGTTTTGAAGTGCAATTGTATTCCTGATATAAGCTACAAAGTCATAAGTCTGTATGTGAAACTCAAAAGTTGTATTTCACAGGAAACGCTAATTTCACGTTATATTTCAATGCGTCAATGATAGATCGTCTATTTGAACGCACGTCATGTTCACCACGGAGGCAGATCTACCCTAGATCTGTGAAAAAAGTGAAAACCTCTTGTTTTAAAACAGCCGTTATTATGCACCTAATTGAAATACATACGACAGTATGTAAATTGCGATAATGCAGTTTTGAGCTTATTGATCAAAATTCTCTTAATTCATACTCACTAATTAGGTCAATTCAAGATTGTAACTTGGTGCATGTATAGACCATAACATTATAAGTACTTTGCAAAATATTTCAAAAAAAGTAAAAAACGTCAGATAAGACAGTGTTTGATGTGGCGACGATTTTTATTTTGTGGCCAAGTCAGATAACACATGTAAATTCTAACCTAAATAGGGGGGGGGAATTAGACGTCCTCATGATGCAATTGGCATTCAAGTGTTATCTTCTGTTGGTAGTAGACTAAGGAGTCGTAATTGGATCCACCATCTCAGATTACTGCGTAACAAAAGATATCAGCGTGATATGTTATACAAATACTGAATGTTTATGAGTGAAATGGTAGAATATTTTCATGAGTTTGAAAGATGAAGTATTCCATTCATCGAGGCGTTAGCCGAGTTGAATGGAACAGTTCAAATCTTCAAATGAAATAGTCTTTCCATTGGCACAGAAAACCATCATTCTTTGTTTTATAGAACATCTAAGTAGATCTTGTCATTCTAGTATTAAAGCTCAGACTAACTACGCTACGGCCATGACGCTTAGCCTACCTAGCCTAGCCTGTGCCGCTGTCAAGTAAGGTGCTACGGACCCAGGGCCTAGCGCTGCAAGGGCTATGCCTAATGTTGACTTTAATTTACCTTCTAAACTTGGTTGAAAAACATCCATACCGGGATCCACGTATAAACAGATCCGGCTGAAAACATAACTTTGCCGCAGAACCACACTAGCGGTGGTGCGTCCACTGTTCACTCACACAAAGAACCGCAAGTCCCGAGGACCGCTTCTGCACGCAATCAACGCGAGCATAATAGCCATAGTCCCGCGGCAAAGGCCGTAGAGGTGCATGCCTAGTGGTGACCCGCTTTTTTGTGAAGACGCACGAGGCATTCATATACGAAATATGGAAACAAAATTGCACCCAAATGTAAAAAAATGCACAAGCAATTTACTTAATCATGTCAATAGGCATTTATTTAATGACATGTGACCGAGAATCCTCCTCCAATCAAATGACAAGATCTATTTAGTGTTATATAAATTCATGTTCAGGTCCCTCCACGTCCATTCAATACCCTGGAGACTGCTGTATCCATGGAAAGTGTCTGATATGGTTTTCCTTGGGCTACTAAGTTTCAAAAAGGTATAGTTTGCCTATCCATGAGTTATAGTTTATTATACTAGGCACATACATTTCCAGGTCATCCGGGGTAAAAGATACAGAATGGTCCGATTTTGATCGAAGTCGTTTGTAAAGTTGTTCATTTTTCACTTGGATAGTATTTGTAAATAGGTCCTTTATTTGACCGTTCTATTTACATAGATGGTGCAACCAGTATATTTTTGACGACTGTATTTTTAAAACTAACGGATATTATCTGAAATTTTACCCCCATTGTGACCTTGAACCTATTTTGGCTCTTAATTATTGAACTAAAACCTGCAGATAGGGCAAACTATACCTTTTTTTAATCCTTGAAAGGGCGATGAACATATTGGCACCCTTTTTCGATGCGTTTTGACCATTTTCATATTTTGACCCCTGTATAAACCTTACCCCCTTAAAATGCATATTCCCCTCCCTTGATTTTGGTAAGCTTTTTGATGTTTTTAAGGGTTTTCTCAATACAATCTTGAAGGAAAATGATTCTTTTTGTCATTAGGTTTGGGTTAAGGCATTATTTATCCCTAATTGACTGATCCTAATCGCCTAATGCCAAATATTCAACAATACCATGACGGACAAATATAATTTGATACATGCATTTTTATAGTCAAGGCAATGCACATTTGTGTACAGATTTGCAATATGCAATATCACAATGATACACTATACAATGTTAGACACGGAATATACCATATGGATTTTCAAGTACCAAGCAGTATTATTTTATCAAGTGTAAGTTGACAATTTTTTTTGAGGCATGATAAATACATGTAATTTAAAACGGTTATTAATTGTGAGTTGATATTATACCGACTTCTAATACAATAAGTGATTTCACACAGTATTACCAATGTATGGAAATCTTCAATTTTTAGGTAGTGAACTTCGAATACCTCATACAATATATAACAGGAAAAGGCATTTCCCCCATTTTCATACATCTGTGACGTGAGTGACCACTTTTTGTATTGCTAACAAATAAAGCATACATGTTTTACACTCATTTACAATTTACATACTACATCAATGTATTCACAATAATATCAACAATATTTTGTGCATAATTAAAGTACAATATTTTTTGGTTTCGTAAAACTGGACTATCGTAGCATAAATGTCCAGCTAATGTGATTATATATTTTTGACAATGTGTCAGCATTCGTGTCGACAGTTCCCTTTTTATATTGTATTTCAAAATTAAATTGTATTAACAGTAACCATCGCATTAAGCCATTACCATGTTAATAGAGGATCTAGGGTTTTCAAGAGCCATTTCAAGCTTTGTGGTCTATTATAAACGTAAACTTGGACCCTGAGATAATATTATCTCAATTTGTTGATAGCCAAGACAATTGCCAAACATTCTTGTTCCGGAACAGAATAATTGATTTCATTTGGCTTCAATTATTTGCTGAGATATATGATTCGATGCTCTCAAGACTCTTGATCTAGTTTATTGAGAACTGCTCCAAGACCAGTTTTTGAATGCATCTGTTTGCATCAAAAATGCCCTTCTCAAATTTGGTGCGTTGGGATCAAGTGGTTTTCTGTAGCCAATCTTGGACCCATCTTGTAGGAGATCTTGGATAGAATTTTCACATTCAGATGACCAAATAACTTTGGGCTCTTCCTCCTTTGTGAGATTTATCATCGATAAGAATTATCTTCAGAGTGAGGAATAAATTGTCAAACCAGAAATGACTTGATGTCTTCCTTTGTTACCAGAGTAGGAAAATCTTTACTGCCTCAATCTTGTCTAGATTTGGTTTGATTTGACCCTGATTTCCAATCACATGACCTAGATAATTGACCTGTTGAATGCAGAAACTTTGTTATACTGATTTAACAATCAATCCTGCTTCCTCAATTTGTGACAGTACGATATCTACCTTTTGAAAATACTTTATGCCATGGTTAGAAAATATATATCAATATATTGCTGGCAAATTGTTTGCAATCTTTCAACACTTCATCTATTAATCTCTGAATGAGCACTGAAATGGTAATCACTTTGTAAGTGTACTGACGTCCAAGATGCAACAACGCAGATTTTTGTCCTTAGGATCCAAAGGTACTTGATAAAAACCCTGTTGTCCAAATTGTCCCAGTAGTGAAGAATGTAGCACTTGCACATCAGCCAATTTATTTTAGACATTTCATATCGATCTGACTATTTCCATTTGTTTTCTGTACAGCTACTCTGGGATAAGCATAAGCACTATTTTTGTTATACCTCTAGATTGAGCATATTATCAATCTCATCTGCATTTTTGTGCTTGAGAGCTGAGGAGTTCTGTAGCCTCTTTGCCTAAGAAGCGCTTCTGAGTAGTGTCACCCTTGTGCATTTTACTTAAGTTTTGGTCGGATAGCATCAGAAATAGGTAGCGATGTTTTAATCATGAGGATTTTCTGTTTCGGAATTTTGCAATCGTGCCAGGTTTGTGATCACAGGAGCCAATTTTCAATTTACTAGGTTCCCACTCATCTTCTCTATGACTCTTGACCTATGCCTGAATAATCCTGAATTCCACAAGGAAATGGTTTCAAGTCAGCAATCCTTTTGTTTAGACTTGATTGGATTGCCATTGATGACAGGATGACAGAAATCTCTGATAACATGCTTTGGCAGTAAAAGTCCTGGTAATCTTAGGTTTTGGTTTTTCTGTATACCCATGTGACCCTGATCTATCATAATAATAAGATAATAATAACAGTATTTATAGCGCCTTACATTAAAGAAGATTCAAAGCGCTTTAACCTACATGGTCCTTACAGTTACAACTATTACATAATCTTAAGTCAATCTTAAGCTAAAATCTTAAAAACTATATACAACCATATATAATGTAATTTAAGTTGGAAAAAGATATGTTTTCAATTTTGCTTTGAATGGTTTAGGTGTTGTAGACATACGCATTGTTTCGGTACTTATTCCATAAAAATAGGTGGGGCTGGAATGGCGGAAAGAGCTTGTCACCATTTAGATGTATTGTTTCTTTTTGACAACGAGAAGATTGCTGTCCGCATGGATCGAAGATACATTGTGTGTTGAGAGTTGTGAGTGTGACATTGAATAAGATTTATCAGGTATATTGTGCAGCTTCATTTTTGCTCTTATCTGTTAGTGTAAGGAGTTTGAAAATGATTCCTTTATTACACGTAACCAGTGGAGTTGTTTTAATAATTGTGTTATGTGCTCCCTCCAGTTTGACTTAAATATGAGTCTTGCAGCCCCCTGTTTTGAATAGATTGGAGTCTCCTTTTTTCTTTTAATTAAGAAATACCAATATAGTGTGAGGTTTGCAGTAGTCCTTTAAATTACAAGTGATCTTACAGCATGATTACATGTTTCCTCATCAATGTAGCGGCAATACGGGCAATGTTTCTGAATGAAAATTGAGTGACTTGGAAAGTGTAGAAATATGGCAGGACATGGACAGAACAGAATCGTAATCAAAGTGTACCCCTAGATTACGAACAGTTGGTGATGGTACAATTGTAGTTCCGCATACCTTCAGAGGAACTGGTGTTGGTGAGATGCCTTAAAGTGTTTTTGGAGCCAGCAATAAAAATTCAAGTTGTGTCCTCATTCCCGTTTGAGTTTATTTTATATTCATCCATTCTTTTAATGTCTTTAATAATGCATCTTTCCAGTTGAATCATGCAGTTGACACTATTTTCCAAGGTATTTTGGATCAATTTCTGTGTAAATTTGTGTGTCATGCTGCGTATATGTGATAGTTAAGTCAGTTTTTTTATTATTTTTCCAGAGGGTAAGTATAATAACTAAAAGTCCCGGGTGGACCTCCACAGAACCTTGTGGCAGGCCAAACTCCATTGTATGGCTCTCTGAAAATGGCCCGCACACAAACTCTACTTTACGTTGACGTAGGTACTCTGAACACATCTCTCACAGTGTTTTTAATGCCAAATGTATTGTTAGTCTATCAGCTAAAATGTCAAAATCATTAGTGTCAAATGCGGCACTTAAATCCACTAACAGGTAAACTGCTTTGTTCCGGTCCATATCACAGAGCAATCATTTTTCACTTGAGGAGGGCTGTTTCAGTGCCATGCATAGGCTGTAAGCAAATTGGTGTGGATCAAGCAAGTGATTTTCAAACATGTGGGTATTAAGTCTGGGGCATTGCGCATTTTTTTCCAAAATTTTTGAAAAACATTTGATATTTGAGACAGGTCGGTAAAATTTTTGAGGTCGTTAGGGTCCAAGGTAGTTTTTCTTGATGAGTGGCGAAACAATAGCTTGTTTCAAAGCTGTTTGGAGGTACTCAGAACCGGAATGACTATTTGATATGAGATGTTAAGGCAGGCAGTAATTGGTGTGATGCCTTGTTAAGAAGTACCATGTTGGTATAACATCCAATAAACAACTTTTGTTTTTGTTTTCACTTTAACAGATAATATTTCTGACTTCATCCTCTGACACTGGAGAATTCATCCATCTCTTGCTTGTATTCTGGTGGATCATCCAGTATATGTGAAATTGAGTTATCATTTGTGTTTGGGATTGGTCAATGTTTTTCTTATTTACGATTTTGTTCTCAAAGAAATCGCCAATGAATCGCTAAGAGCTCTTTAAATCATTTTCACAGGCGGAAGAAAAAAAAAACTTTTTTTCCTCCTTGTTTAGGAGCTTTTGGATTATTTTGGAAACACCTTTTGTGTCAGCATCAGCCAATTATCTTTGACAATAAGTTTTCTTTTGCTTTCTGAATGAGTTTATTTACATGATGTGTTGCTCTTTATAGGCTTTTCTATTTTCTTCTGTATCATGTTTTTTCTCACTTTCTCTCCAGCCGACGGCAATATTTTGTGCACTCTTTGATTTTCAATTCACTGTTGTACCCATGGAGAGAGAGGCCTGATTTTTCTAACTTTTGTAGTGGGGGTGGCATGTTTATCATGACGCCTTGCAATATATTTTCAATTCATTGTAAGCAATGTCAACGTTACCATGGTCAAAATGTAATGAAGAAAGTCAGTTGTAAATTCAGATACGAATGAGGCACATTTATATTTGGAAGTTACGAGTAGTTGAAGTGATTGTTTGAATCGGTGGTTTTGGTTTTAACATACAAAAATCAAATAAACACCATGTGATCAGAATTACGACATTTCGACGCACTTTTACACTTTTTGATAATCTCATCATCACATCTAGTAATAACCAGTTCAAGAGTATGACTTTCTTGTGAGTGTCCCATACATGTTGAGTCCTATTATTGAAGATAAGTATTCATGAAAAGGATACAACATCATACTTTGTGGGAACATCAATATGCAAATTAAGTCTCCTAAAAGTACAATTTGTGTTTGCAGTCATATTTACATCACAAATAACTCAGCAATTCAGACAGAAGTCCTTCGTCTTATACCCATTTTTCTTTAGATGGAGGCGGTCTATATACAACGTATTGAACACATCTTACAACATCAGATTAAACTTGCCTGTTCAAAAGGATTTGTTTTGAGATTTGTCCAATCTGAGTGATACTTTTAGATTTGATTTGAACAGTTATAAACAATTCCGCCGTAGAGTTCAGTTTGAGCTCGAGGAACATTTATGAAAGAATATGATGGAGGTGTGAGTTCGCCAATAATAACAGGATCATCATCATCACATAGCCACTTTCATTTATGGAAAAAATATCAATATCATTTTCAAGAACATAGTCAATAAGGCAGAAACAGTTTTGTGGCGGATGGATCTGGCATCCATAATGCAGCTTTTTGTTGAAGTGTTGATTTTGATCCAAGGCAGTTTTGCTAGATTCTCAGGATTTCTTGATCTGTTATGGTCTGCATTAGGTAAGAAAGACTCAAGTCTGATTCAGTGGCAGCAGGGGTACTCTGAACATACATGATAGTTTGGGTTGTATCCATGGTTTTACGGTCGCCCACCAAGCGTTGACCACGAAGATTTATGTGAAAACGGTTTTTATTTGAAGAGAATTTTATTATGTCCCATGTATCACTGGGAAGCTTGGGAAATTCAGTTCATATCTATAAGGATTTATAGAATGCGGGAGCAGTACTGTAAAATGATGGGGGGGCATGTGTTGTGGGCCGTTTTGGTCATCATAGGAACTATGATATATAGTAAGTTGAAGTCATGGATAAAGAATTTAGAAGATGTTCTGTTAGGAAGAGAACCTGTCCATGAGCAATTCCTATATCTGTTGTCTAATATTGGGTGGGAGCCCAATTTAATCTCCCCACTAGCTTACGCAACACTTTCTCATAATACCATTGCCATGCAAATATTAATCACTCAGTTTGATCTTGAGTGATGGATGTTTCTGATATTTTCTAAGGTTTTCCACTCGGTTTTGCAAAATTTTCTCATCCCCTGTAATAACAACCTGACATTATCATAACTTAATGACTCAATATTGTCATGTGACTCATTATTGTCATCATTGTTGACATAATCTTTCATTAGCTTGAGCCAAAATTTCTTTGTCAACACATTGCTTCTGAGTTCTGGTCGAAACAACTACCTTGGGCGGGAACAGTTCTCTTCCAACAGAACATCTTCTAAATCTTTATTCCATGACTTCAACTTACTCTCTATATCTATACAATCAAAGTGAACTTTGGCTGTGGGAGCTTGTATTGCACCACCAACTCTTTTCAGACTAGCAATTTTGCCAGTGTAGTTTTTCATCGGAACAATTTTGAGTCACAACCGTTTTGTTGCAGCAAACAAACCCGATCTCGAAAAATATTTAAATGATTGAACATCTAGCTTTCACTATAGTGAACTTTCCGAATTATTCATTGGTGCGGTAATTACGCCTTTTTGCATTTGTAGTCTGGTTTCCCATACCTTCCTAGCCTTGTTTCTGTTGTTGTTTTGAATTTTGATAGTCTGGTTTCATTGAATTGAACAACCTGGTCCTTTTTTTACTTTCTCCGGACGATAAGAGGAGTCCTCCTGGGGTAAAAATTTACAGAATGGTTTCGATTTTGATCAAACTGGTTTTAAAAGTGGTTCATTTCACATTCCTTTGTTTGACCTGGGATTAACATAGCTATATATTTAGTCAGTCCAGGTTTGACCGTTCATATAAAAATACAGAGTTATGGCTAGTGACCTCTCATGACTCTATATAGCCCCAGCCACATTTTGCATTTTTAATTATGCAATTATCGATGGGACAACCAGTAAATCTTTTCGGCCTCCTGACTTACTTTGACACCAATTTTATAACAAATGGATACGGGCCGCGCTAGACATTTTGTCAGGGGGGGTGTAAAGTGAAGAATGGTCTTGCTCCAAAGAGTCCCTGGAAGCGTAGTGAGGCGAATAAAACAATACAATTAACTGCGTCACGGTGCGGGCCACTTAAGGGCCGTTGAAAACTGTCCTAAGTAGATGCTCTTACAGTCTTACAAGACCCTTTTTCTTGATCGTGAAACTGCACACCGCAAGTGCTTTGACACAAACAGGGCGCAACCGGAAAGCCCTGAACGGGTGGGGTACAGGGGGCCAGCTTTGGGCCCCCTGTCGGGGGGGCAGGGGACAGAGCCCCTGCGGGTCAGGGGCGGATGAGCCCCCGGAAGCTCTTGGATTTAAGCTATTCAGACTTATAAATGACCACTGTTTGAGGGTAATCAAAGAAAGGACCCGAAGTAGAATGCCTGGTTTCTAACTTTGCTAACTGAGACGGGGCAGTATACATGTATAAGCTTGTACTGCAAAGAGAATTGCATATAGCGAGCACCAATGGGTAGTGTGCAGGAGCAGAGCCCTTCTTGGGGTACAGGGGCGAAGCCCCGGAAGCTCTTGGATTTCAGCTATTCAGAACCTTCAAGATTACAAATTTTTGAGGGGTAAATGGTAACCAATTCAAAGAAAAGACTGGTTTCTAACTTGCTCACTCGGGCAGTATAAGCTTGTACCGCCGAGGGGAAATACATCGGCCTATAAGATAGCCCATGTCTTTAACGGATGCGGGGCATGAGTAGAGAGGCCCTGCCGGAGCCAGGGGGCGGAGCCCCGGAAGCTCTTGGATTTAGCTATTAAGAAAGGTTTTTTAGGGTTAAGTAAAGTAAGTAATCACATGATAGCCAGTAGAACTATAGTGTTATGTGCTGGGGGCTAGGAATCGATTCCCTACCAATTTTTTCTTGACCACTTCAGCTGGGGGACTTGGGGGGGGGGCCCATGGCTCCCTCGTGTTTTCTCAAATTTATTTTAACATTTGATCACAAGTTACTGGTTGGCGCTATAACAATTAATGATTACCGTTGGTTCGCTTGGAACAAAACTATTGGCTGAGGAAAGCCAAATATTGTGCATTGGGATTTATTGTAAGTCAATCTCATTGAGTTCTGAGGTCGTTCTCATTGTTGTTCATCTTACTTCCCCTTTCTTCTTTCTTTTCTCTTCTCTTCCCTCTTTATTTCTCTTTCTCTTCCTTCTCTTCTTCCCTTTTTCTTCTTCATTCTGAGGATCGCTGGGGGGGGGGGGGTGTTCAACCCCTCCACACACCCCCCCACCCCATGGCGACGGGCCTGAGGAAATAAACTCAAAGGGGCATCTAGTATTCCAGCACTTCTGTTATATTAAACTTCACTAATATCCGTTGAAATAGCTTATTCACGAACATTTGAGGTGATTCTGATTGAGTGGTTTTGTGTTATGAGCGGTTTCCCACCGGTCCTATAGGCCACTGCGCTGTAATTACTCGTTGAGTCAAGTTTCACGCGAAAGAAAATACACACATTGCGAATTCGTACAGATAATGATACGACCGAATTTGCACCTAACATTGAACTACACCCTAGACAGACTACCTTTTTTAATCCTGCATATTGGGTCATTTCATTTGTGACCGCGGCGAGCCGCGCTCATTTCAGGGGATTGGTTTCTATGAAGGTTAATGAACAAATTTAGCGGGGATGCCCCTCGTGAAAGTGTGGGCGGGATCCAGAAGGGGGGGGGTGGGGGTTAAGGGGGGTGGGGGGGGGTTTAATAAGACAGGGGGTCACAATAAAAGCTGTTGATTGTTGTTTAGTATGTAACCAAAGGGTTCGTCTTGTTACAAGATTAAAAAAAAGGATAGTTTGTACTACTTACCACGTATGGTTATGGCGATGACAAAAATTTCAAGGTCATTACGAAATGTTCAATCTAAAATATTGTCCGATTCTGTAAAAAATGGCGCTCAAAGTTTGCACCTTCAACCACTTTTTAAAATTCGGAGGTCAAGGGGTTCACCATTGTTTGTCATTATCTCGATAAAACAAAGGCAAATGGAGGACAACCTACTTTTGTTGCAACCAACCGGTCTTCCTTGGTGTTGCCTTTCGGTGCCGGCCCGACTTGGTCTCGGAGTAGTTGTTTAGTGTCGTGACGTCTCTTCCAAATGTTAGAAACTGCACACAGGTGTTTGCACTAAAGCCTTCGAGTCCTATGTTTGTACGAAGTGATTACGAAAAGCCTAATGACGCGGGCGTACAAATCTACGATCAAATGGCGCCCATGTCAGAACTATGTTTACAAAAGACATGCTACAAAGTTCAAATTAAAAAAAAAAAAAAAAAAAAAAAAAAAACCTATTTCAATTAAAAAAAAAAATCTGCGAACAAGATGCCCGATTGGTTCATTGGTCAGGCATAAGAAGCCATTGTTCTACTTAAGTAAGTGTGATAGGAATGGTACCTAAGCACACGCCAGACACATGATCTCCGTTCGAATGGTCATTAATCATTAAAGTGCATGAAACCTGCCCTATAAGCAGGGCTATTGCCAAAAATAAAACTATTCAAGCTTTTGTCCATAAAAGTATATTAAATTATATCGATAACAACAAGGATACCAGTTAGTCGGCAGTCACCCAAGTACTATTATCACACTAAAAAGTGTTGGACAGGGTCATTTTACAGGGCTTTAAACAAAACAATAGGCAAACGACCTGCCATTGTCCACATTCCCTGCAAAGTCGCAGTCAATCGATGGTGGAAAACACGGCCCAAGTTATAGCATATGAGCATTCACTTCCATGATGCTAATAAATGTAAAAGTTTACATTTTCAGTGGTCTTCGCTTTCCTAAAGAGATTAGAGTACGTACACAGACTTTTTTTGTAAGCAACCACCAGTCAATTAATGATTTGGGATTGCTTTAAAATTTGGTGGGATTTTAAACTTCAGAGACCACGCTTTTTAAAAAACTTTAAAATTTGTTCGCGTTTTAGTCCTTGTTTTTACCCCTGAAAACCCTTTCACGTAATATTAAACCAACGTTAGAGATTGTAGTTGACATTCCGACAACAAAATACATGATTTTCTAATGAATTCAGGATTTTGGACCTCAAATCGGGACATTTTAAGAGAGTTTGCGACCAGCTATTGAGGTCACACGATTGTATTGTCTTCTCGTGTACAAGAAAATAACGAATGTTGGCGTGACCTCCTGATTGATATGGATACCATAAAAACAAGACTTTACAAAAATAATATTTTTCCTTAATTGCAGCCCAAAATGTGTGTTTGTTTTGTTTTGGTTTTTTTTGGCCTCGAATCACACCACGCCACCAAATATTTCAACCACAACCATCATTTTCGTAACTCTCATTTTATCCTTACAAATAAAGTGGTTGTGTTTTGTTAGATCGGGAGGGAGGGGTAAACTGAAAACTAGAAGCATTTTTAAAACTCGGCCACTCTGTTATATTACAATTACGAGGTATAGAAGTGTATAGTCAAAAAAACTAAAGCTTGAGGCTAGTTGACACTTAGTGGTCTTCTGTGGCAAAAAACGCTTGTTCTGAACTCCTCTCTTTGTACTTGGAGATGGATGCAAAATAGGGCCAAAGGGGTGGGAATCGCAAGAGTTGAATAAGAACAAAACAGAGAGCAATCACGGCAAGGTCACCGTACTGATTCAAAGATAGGAACCAAGACCGCGGCTTCTTGCACGAAATAAGTTAATATTGACAAACAAAGCGAGATGGAACTGGCAACAGAAGAAAATGATACCGTTTATGATTAAGATTCTGGCAACTTGATTTCGTATTTTGGTGGACATCCTCAGAATAACCCTGTTATAGGCGATGGCTTAAGGGTAGTAATCTGGCTATACATGTAGATATTGACAATTATTTTAAAAGCCACGAAAAAGGGAAAGACCGTAACAAAGCCTCTTGAAAAGACAAAAAGTTGTTAATTGTACGCACAAGTGGATGCGCTTTGGAAACTTCGCGTACATGTCAGCGTGAGATATATAACACACAACGTTTGGAGTCCAGCGTATCGAAGGACCACTACAGATGATACTAATGCCCCCACGAACCACGACGGTAATGATCGAATTGTATACCTCGTTTACCTGTATAATACGGGGTTAAAAGGTTGACATATGGCATAGGTATTCTCGATTTGTGGCCAGAGTAATGAGAAGACATCTGAGGCAGACGAGTATGTGAACAAATTGGTAGCCATGCTACAACACACCCTATCATGTTGTAAATGGCGCATCGTTTAGAAATGGGAGATAAAGGACGTTAACGTAAAAAGTACATAACCAGTATACTATGAAGAAACGATCGGTTATGGCAAATTGACCAAATATCCGTTTGTTATTGTTCGCATATTTGGAACTCGCAGAACCATCATGATGAACGCTAGATTACCTACAAATCCGATTACTTCAACAAATGGGAGAAGAATGGCAAAAAAATAGATCCTCTATGCTAGAATATAAATTATCAGTGAGCGCAGCATCTTGAGTAAGATTGAGTACATCATAATGACATTGGTTCTCGTCTTCAGTTTGATTCACACTCATTTCCATTATCGTGACAGCGTGGCCTGTTGTTAGTACATGTAGATATTACTGTTGATGGACTTAAGCAACTGCACTATACCGGGAACAATTGAGTTGTACATACTCTCACACTATGCGACAGTTTAAAAGTTGAAACTCCGAAACCTAATTTGGTCACTTATCTGACGTAAATTAAAAGTTGCAAACATTCCTAACGAAATTAGGCAAAACCTCTGCATAGACAGTTTTAAAATTAAATTTGTTTCGGCCGAATTGATCAATTAGCAATTCGGTCACTCTTTGGTGAGGTACATTATAGGAGATATGCACAGCGTTGCACAAATCGAATTTGTGTTAGTGGGATATTAGTCCAGGAACTTTAGGATCCGTTAGCTAGAAGGCAGAAATAAATAAGCCATAGCTGATTTTTTTTTCAGGATAGTTTTCGTATATGAGGGGCAACATATCAAAAGTCCCCCAATTTCCCCCTTGTGCTAATTGAGGATAAGGGGGTAAGGGTTTTTACAGCGATAAAAAAATAGAATGATTCAATTGAGCTAAATCATTGACTATTGTATACTTCTAGTCTCACTGGTTAAGAAAATGTTGGACTAACTTTTGAACTTTAGGTTTAGTAATACAGGCCAACAAATGTTCAAGGTCATCAAGGTCAGATTTTAATCAAACTTATTCCAAATTACTTGTACATGTTGTAAGGCCATAGTATAGTGAAAACAATTACTCCATTTACATCTGTTTAATATTGACGTTATAGGTCAGCGGCTTGTGACCTTCCATAGACCCTGTAGTAATCTCATAAATAATGAGGCCTATAGCTATGCAAGGAAATTACTTGAACTCTATGAATGTATTTTCAGTTTATACACAACGAGACGAACAAATGGACACACTTTTAAAAAGAATCGGAGCATTCTGAACCTTTACCCCCGTATAACCTTGAACCTTGAAGTGTAATCCTTTTGAATTCAAACAGGTGTAGTCTCTGTCTTTAAAAATGTCCCGTTTTACTTGAGCACGACTGCGGCTTTTAGACTTGGGGCCTGGTTTTATTTCCACATCCCCGCAGGTCAGCAGGCAAACAAGAAACATGGACGTTAGGTTGGAGTTAAAAGTAACATGGTGATTATACCGAATATTGTTCAGAGCACCAAGATGAGTTGCAATAGAGAGAACATTGGTAACGTTCGTAGAATCCATTAACAGAAGTCTGGAAGGTTCGAGTTTGTGAAGTATGGAACATACAAAAAAGCTATCATTGTGCAAGTAAGAATAACAGGGCTAAAGCAAACAAAAATACATTTTCCTGCCATTTTAATTGTCATGCCACATAATATAGTAAAAGATGCCACGCCTAACAGTGGAGCGTCAAGTCCCGTCCAATGCTGATGCAAGATTGCTTCAACATTGTAGCCCGTTTTCACATATATAGCACTTCCATACTGTCGATGTGATCTCTCGATGGCTAGGACCATTCCTGGTATGGTTGGACGATGGTTTGCGATTCCTCTGTGGGTTTCCTGCAGACATATGACATCGCATTAGAGGGTGTTACACATATCAGCAATGATGTTAATTTTTGCACTAGAAAAACCCTCTACGTTTAGTGACGCTATGTGGGTCTAGTCATGATATAGGTTTTCTTGACAAATGATGTTTTGGTGGTGTAGAGATTAGCTTCACTGGCGAGCAGTTACGGACAGGGAAGACCACAAGACGGTTCTCTACTTTTCCCCTGTTTGGTTATTGTGAAAGAGGACGGGTATTTTGTTTCTCAACCTGAATCGTTGAGGTGATAACACTTGCAATCTTTTCATCTGCGTGGCAATATAACAATGGCACCGCATACCGGGCCGATTGCTGAACATATTTAGCTCATGGTTTGCTGAAGTCTATACATTACATACCCATGGTCACTGATATTGGGAAAAAGAAATTGGAGTGACATTTCATTCATTTCCACGAAAATGTGCAACTTTTATTACGCGAACTTTCGGTTACGCGGTGTTAATTTCTAAACAATTTTACACCTCTTGACGTGACTACGGAATTTGTTATACAGATGGTTATTTGGTCTACGCCCGACAATCTGTCTTACGGGGCCGTCCTGACACTAGAAGTAGTTGTTCCAGACTCTTGACGTCTCTACCAAATTTTATAATTCCTAAAGCCCTTCCGATGTTCTTCTGTTTGTAGCCAAGATTACGTAAGCAATGACGCGAGCGTACAAATTTGCGCTCAACTGGCGCCCCATGATAAAAAATATCGTATACAAACACAGATGCTACAAAGTAAAGCTGGTTTCTTCACACGATAAAAAAAATCTGCAAAAAAATGCCTGATGCTAAAAAATAAAAATATTCCAAACAGCGTTCGAAATAGCGGTTGTCCGTTCGCCCGGGACAACCAAATTGAACGCCGGACAACCAAATATGAAACTACAGTTGTCCGGCGGACAACCATGAAATCTAGAGCCAAAAGTCATCTTTGATACGTCGCAATTCATAGAACATGACATAGCCGATAAATTGTTAGTTATTGGGACTCTAAGAGTATTTTCTTTCGTAAATTCCGCCAATGAAGTAAAATCACAGTTCCAAGAAATTCATCCACAAAAATCGCTGATAAGTCGAATATCACAGTTTGCAAAGGCTGCATCCAAATCGTCATATTGCATGATCCGTAGTGTTTGAACTGTGCCGTAAGTAAAGTGGTTGCTTATCTGTTACGCACGTGGCGGAAGCAGGCGCGTAGCCAGCCCGGTGGTTCCGAGGGGGCAATTTCCCCGTAGGTGCAACAAATGTCCCGGTCACAAGCAAAATTTTCCCGGTCGCAGGGCAAAATAATCCGAAAAGGGGCTGATTTAACATGAATATCCGGGTTTTATTTCCCGATTACCCCTCAAGATTTTTTTTTCAGAGTGGGCACTCTGCCCCCTTTGCCCCCACCTGGCTACGCCACTGGGCGGAAGTTGGGAATTTCAATTACAGTGCTTGACAAAGTCTAATATTAGTTTCTATTGTGTTTAAGGCCAGGTATCGTTAGTTTATCAAAGATAATTGTTTGATTATTATTAAATAATTATATCGTGTTAAAGAATCAAGACAAGAAACTACCTTTTTAACTAGAATTTCAAATGAAAGCATTTCTAACTCAGAAATATTTTCATTTGGTCATTACTCGTTACAATTTACCAGACCTAAACAGCAGGAGCTTAAGGCAGCCCTTGTAATAGTTCCCCAGGCGCCGGGCCAACAAGAGATTATGGTTTCACTTTATCATGTATATTATGTACAGAAAGTTGTTTCAAAATACGGACAACCAAAAGTTTTGGCGGAAAACCAAAAATTGCAACCTGGTTGTCCCTTGGACAACCACTTTTCCCTTAATTCGGACGCTGATTCCAAACTTTTGTCCATAACTGTATACAAAACATATATCAATAACAACAAGTATACCATAGAAACAAGATTGTAATTTTTTTACTTAATAATTTTGCTTAATTTTCAGCCTAAAATGTGTGTGTGTGTTTTTTTTTGGCTTAGAATCATTCCTGCCACCACATATTTCAACCATAACCGCCATTTTCCTAAATGTCATAATATTTTATCCTTCAAATAATGGTGGAACTGTGTTTTGTTCTACGGAGTGGAAGGATAACTCGAAAAATAGAATACTTTTTAAAGCTCGGCCACTGCGTTATATCACGATATATAATGTATAGTCAAACTAAAGGTTGAGGCTAGTGACACTTAGTGGTCTTTTCCTCTGGCAACAATACGCTTGTCTGAATCCCTCTCTGTACTTGGAGCTGGATGCAAAATAGACAAAGGGGTTGACACAAGAGTTGAATAGAACCAAACAGCGAGCGATCACGGCAAGTGCACCGTACTGATTCAAAGATAGGAACCCAAGACCTCTGGCTTCTTGCACGAATAAGTTAATTGACAACAAGCGATATGGAAACTGGCAACAGAAAAAGATGACTCCATTTATGATTAAGAGTCTGGCAACTTGATTTCGTATTTGCATTTGAATTATCTGGGTGGCATCTTCAGAGTCACTTGCTATAGATCGATGGCTTAAGGTGTAAATAATCTGACCATACATGTAGATATTGGCAATAAAAGCCACGAAAAATGGAAAGACCGTAACAGCCTCTGAAAAGACAAGTAAAAAGTCGTTAATTGATACGCACAAGTGGATGCGCTTTGGAAACTTCGCGTACTTGTCATCGCGAGGATATATAACACACAACGTTTGGAGTCCAGCGTATCGAAGGACCACTACAGATGATACTAATGCCCCCACGAACCACGACATGGCGATGATTCGAATTGTACGTCGTTTACCTGTCACTAATCGGTGCTTAAAAGGTTGACATATGGCATAGTATTTCTCGATTGTGGCAAGAGTAATGAGAAGAATCGATGCAAAGTATGTGAGATAAATTGGTAGCCATGTTACAACACATCCTATCCATGTTGTAAATAACACGTCGTTACGAATCGGAGAATAGAAGTACGTTACCACGTAAAAAGTACAACCGTATCCAATGAAGAAAAGATCGGCTATGGCAATATTGACCAAATATCCGTTTGTTATTGTTCGCATATTTGGAACTCGCAGAACCATCATGATGAACGCTAGATTACCTACAAGTCCGATTACTTCAACAAATGGGAGAAAAATGGTAAAAAATAGATCCTCTATGCTAGAATATAAATTATCAATGAGCGCAGCATCTTGAGTAAGATTGAGTACATCAAAATGACATTGGTCCTCATCTTCAGTTTGATTCAAACTCATTTCCATTATCGTGACAGCGTGGTCTGTTGTTAGTACATGTAGATATTGCTGCTGATGGACTCTAGCAACTGCACTTCACTGAGAACAATTGAGTTGTACATACTCTCACAGTATGCGACAGTTTAAAAGTCGGATCTCCGAAAATCAAACAAATTTTATCACTGATCTGACGTAAATTCAGCGTCAAAGTTGCAAACATTCCTAACACAATTACGCTAAATCTATGTATAGACAGTTTTAAAATTGAATTTGCTTCGGACGAATGGAACATACAATTAGCATTTCAGTTACTTTCTGGTGAAGTACATTATAGGAGACATGCACAGTGTTCTCATCTGTTCACGTATTTCAGGAACCCTAACTCATATAATATTTTTTTGCAGGCATTCATTTCAATTTTGTTCAAAACTGCGATATGTATCTCTCTGAAACGAATTTCCACGTGAAATTCATTGCATATTTGGTTCGAAACTAGAATCCCTTGTAGTGTCGAAAAAGGGAAAAAAATGATGTGCCAAGTGATAGTCAAAATTGATCTGTCGGCAAACAGATTAACACAGACATGTTTATTTATTTTTTTTAATCTTGCGACAATTATAAAGATTCAGATCTTGAAGTTTAAAAGATAAGCAAACCATTTATTCTATTCTCATGAAGATTCATCTGGGAGATTCAACATTTTTAAATACATTTTGACATGTGAATGCATGAATATCGTGCCTTTCCTTGCGGCAGTGGCTCTGAAAATTGTTCTTCTGGTGACATAGTCGCCTGTAGAACCATTTCAGGAGACACTGACCTAATAGACAAGACGAGATTCATGAAAGAAACTTCATGAGGCATTTTTTAGTAGAAGCATTTGAAACATTGTTTCTAGACTGAATTTGTATGCTGATCACGAAAATACCGGTTGCTTTGCTGTATTTTGAGTGCAAAGGGGTCAAAATTCAAGAAATTCAAAATGGCCGCCAAAATACCACTAAATTATGTGAAAAGATATGTATTTGTAATTTTCCACAGTTAACAGATATTAAACCTACTCTTCTACACAGACTTTTGCAACTGAGTATATTAACACTAATTATTAATCATAAAATCTAGCCTCAAGGGGTAAAATTTTTACCAAATTCAAGATGGCCGTCAAAATATCATACAAAAGTTAACAACTTAACTTTAGGCTACAATCCCATAATAATTCAGTGTTGTTAAACATACATGTCTCTTGAAGGTGAGTACATCGGTGAGTATACTATTATCAACTTCTCAGCTTAAGTTGTAGCCCAAGTGGTAAATGTTGATGAAATTCAAAACGGCCGCTAAAATACCATAGACCTATTGTATAGGTCTAACCAGGATTGTAAAAAGTCACTTCACTACCTGTTTTATTATAGGTGTTTGATACAACTTTCCAGCCTTATATTTTAGTATGCCAGTTAACTTTCTGGCTTTGAGTGCAAAGGGATCAAACATTTACAGAATGGCCATCAAATACAACATTTATCAGTAAAATGTCAAATGGTGAGGTATTATTTTTAGAACACAATACAAAAATGGCCATAATCTTCAGTACATTTGCAAAAGTTACATTCATCTTTTCCAGAAAGTTTCATTCGTAGGGATTACTCTTACAGGTAATGAGATTATATAAAATAATAAATTGGAAGCTATCTTGAAGTTCGATCCGGTTCGA